>JAWPHD010023413.1:0-22167 GCA_037043455.1 Cyrtodaria siliqua | reverse complement strand
TATAGGAGCATTTATACAAATGAATACCGCTCTGAAACTGATGTTAATATTTTACAACGATTCTTGGTTGGTTCTCGTTTAGATTTAGATTTTTGTTGCCGGTGTTGGTACAAAATGGCTGCCACTTTTACATAGAGTTATATAGGGAAATGCGTAAAACATGACAGCAACTCTGAAACTGCTGTCAATATTTAAAACTATTTTAGGTGTGGCCTTTCAGGGTGGTGGCTTTTCAGATTTATGATTTTCATCACCACGTATGATACAAAATGGTTTGCGTCACTAAACATAGACAAAACATATGTAAATTTAATACAATAACTCCTTGTTCATTGCTGAGCCGACCTCTATTGAGTTTTATGCTTTTCGATGTTTGTCAGCATTTCAACATTTCAACAAGATGACCATCACAGGGATGCGAAGTTCATATAGGGAAAAGTATTAAAACATGAAGTTTCCTTTAGCAAAGCAAAGGCCAGCAGTTTGATCAGCATGCTAAATAGAATTTGTGTCAATATTTTCGAAATAACATACTTTTATGCAAAGATATATTTAAAAACATGTTAAAAAAAACGTCTTCTGAAAACATAATACAAACTATACACTTAATAACAGTAAAGCTTCCATATGCCCTCTTGGGCTTCTTGTTTGAATATTAGAACTATTTTTTATGAAGCACTGTTTCACTGTTAATGGTAAAACCAAAAGTATTGTGATGTATATTTATTTAATAGATATGGTGTGGTCCACGAAGCTGCGCAGTTGATGCCAATTCCACATCTCACCAAATCACGTGTCCAGCAGACGAGACCTGTGTTGTTCTATCAGATATCACGTGTTTCACGCCGCCTTGTCTGCCCGTAGGACAATGTAGGCCAAAGACGGGCGTGTCGGTCACAAGCACGCGTCAGTCGATGTGTGGCCACGACGATCAGCAGATGCACAGTAACTGTGCCAAAATAACTCTCGTCTTTGATAAATCTAAATTGCCTGTGGTAGGTATCTGTCTAAAATAAATCTCGTCTTTGATAAATCTAAATTGCATGTGGTAGGTATCTGTCTAAAATAAATCTCGCTTTGATAAATCTAAAATGCCTGTGGTAGGTGTCTGTCTAAAATAACTCTCGCCTTTGATAAATCTAAATTGCCGGTAGTAGGTATCTGTCTAAAATAACTCTCGTCTTTGATACATCTTAATTGCCAGTGGTAGGTATCTGTCAATAATAACTCTCGTCTTTGATAAATCTAAATTGCCGGTGGTAGGTATCTGTCAATAATAAATCTCGTCTTTGATAAATCTTAATTGACGGTGGTAGGTATATGTCCAAAATAAATCTCGTCTTTGATAAATCTAAATTGCCGGTGGTAGGCATCTGTCCAAAATAAATCTCGCATTTGATAAATCTAAATTGCCCGTGGTAGGTATCTGTCAAAAATAAATCTCGTCTTTGGTAAATCTAAATTGACGGTGTTTTATGTAAAATTATACTGTTTGAAGCTAATTAAGCGAATCGAGGGGTTATCGACATTGCGTTGTAAGCCTTCTCGCCTCTAGCTGATGCGGGTTCGAATCCCTATGGGCGCTGAACTTGTATGTAAGAAAAGGTCGATTCTTACGGATGCCTGGAGGTATACAGTACTGGTTCTAACCAGGATAAATGGAGTGGTCTGCCTCTACCAACAAAAAATCGACGTCATATATGGCCTAATATGTGCTAAAATGACGTCAAACACCAATCAAACAAACAAACAAACATTGAAGCTAATTGTTTTAAGTTCTATTTCCTAAATATGCTGTCAGTCATATTTCGCAGTTGTAAACAAGACTTCTGGAAATAATATATGTCAAAGACCTCATTTTGATATAATATAGGATCAAACAGTCTTTAATTTATTTTGTGCTTTTCACCGTAACTAGATAATGACTTCAGACGTTTCTAAGATGTCAAAGCATTAAGACAACACTTTTTTCATTCCATAGAAAATTAATTAATTTATTAAAAATCCCGGCCCTTTCGTGTTTTTTTTCTAATTTGTTTTGACAAATAATTCTGTGTTGGCACATTCTCTGTCACCGTTTTTCTTATTATGAGAAAAAAGGTTCCAAATCAAGGACTCGCACAATGGATCAATAAGCTATAGTCAATAAGCACAGTTGTTTGGTTTTAGAAACAATGTATGTCTATCTCCATTTTCAAGGATGCTTGATGCAAACACATTTCTTTTTATATTCGATTTATATGGTAATAAAATGGCGAAAACTTACCCGAAATAACACGTCTAAGCATTTAAAAAAATAAACTTGTATTTTTTTTCTATTTTATTTTTTATATTACATCTTTAAAATATTCAACAATTAAAACATACGTTGCAACTTGGTGATTTCTAATCTGGAGGCCTTTGTCAACTTCTTAAAACGTAAAAATCGTTATTGATTGTAATGTATTTGAGTATGGCAAATCATATACACACGTTTCTAGCGTTAATGATGTTTTCTGTCACAATTCCTTATTATATGACATCAATAGTTTGCAATTATGCCGATTTAAGACACGAGTGTTTTAATGTATAGAGACTCGTGCTACTGTTTTTATTATTTTTAAAACGAACAAAGCCAAATTGCCTTTAGAAAACTCTGATATCGAGTACAAAAACACAACAAATAACATCTTCTAAGGTAATATAATACATTGAAATAAAGATAACTAATAATGCATTGCTATTTGGAGATTCGACTCTCTTATTTCACACTAAGGTTTTGTGCCGTGCTTAAGTACATAACCTCGAAGTAAATTGAATTGGGATTTTACGGTGCACCAACACAAAAAGGTTATCTGGAGCCAACAGGAATGAACATGAATTCCAGACTCTTCATTTACATCTAGATACAAAATATGTAGAATGTGCCTAGAAGCTTCTCGCATGCATAACTGCAGAGTTGCTGCAAATTCTATTACAAAGTCTCCATTGTTCGTAGAGTCGCAATACTTTTTTTCTGCCACCACTCAAGTAGCACCTGAAATAATACAGGGATCATGATCAAGACCTTTAATGAATATGGCAAGACATGACACAATGTACATGAAATCGGGGGGCATTCTACACATCTGCCTGGATAAGCAGTGGCCCTATTCTTGCACGTAAACCACAGGGGCGCAAATAACTTCGAGTAAAAGGTTTTATGTAGTTCCTACTTATTTACCATGCGTACAGATAGGAAGCTGGAAACATTTCAAGTGATTAAATGAAGAAACATTTTAATTTAGAATTAGAGTTTTGAATAAACGTATTATTTAAGCCTTTTGGGGCTTCACTAAGGCTATAAGGCTGTTGGGCCATGCCGTCTTTTGTTTAAGCCTAATCGGGCTTCTTTAAATAAAGGGTATCAGGCTTATGGGCTCTTTTGTGAAACATGTTAAAGGCTGCCATGGTATATGTATGTGTTGCCGGCAGCCCGCTATTTGAAGCCGCGCCCAATATCTGCCAAACAATTTAATAAATGTTCAAACTATTTAATAAATGATCAAACAATTTAATAAATGATAAAACTATTTAATAAATGATCAAACAGTTTAATAAATGATCAAACTATTTAATAAAAATGATCAAACTATTTAATAAATGATCAAACTATTTAATAAATTATCAAACTATTTAATAAATTATCAAACAAATTAATAAATGATCAAACAATTTAATAAATGATCAAACTATTTAATAAATGACCAAACAATTAAATAAATGATCAAGCAATTTAATAAATCATCAAACTATTTAATAAATTATCAAACAATTTAATAAATGATCAAACTATTTAATAAATGATCAAACAATTTAATAAATGATAAAATAGTTTTATGTGTTTGTCAAGTTGGTTCCTTCCTAATAACGTTTCTACTTAAAGTTACAGAGTCCCTATATCAATCGATTTCTTCTTTGTAGGCGTGTCTTTATTTGTAACTTCATGTTCACCAGCTCATGTCGAAATCGGGTATTTAGGCGATTTCCTGCGCTATATTTGCTCGCCTAAATACCCGATTTCGACATGAGCTGGTGAACATGAAGTTACAAATAAAATGAACTTGATGAGTTTGTGTGCGCGCGCTTGTTATTACGTAATACCTATTTAGTGTTAAAAATGCTACAACATACCAATAAATAGCAGTGGACTAGTGGTTCAACGTACATCTTTCAAAACTTGCAAGTGCAAGGCTGTGGTTCAAATCCCGTTCCGGGCTACTATTTTTTTTATCACATATATTCTGGAGCCGTATATTTATCGATGTTACCAGTACGGAGGCTAAATAAAAATGTCAAATTTTACGTGTGTGTGTGTGTGTGTAGTTCTAAGGTTTATAGTCCGTCCGCCAACGAACACGTGTCCGCCAACGAACACGTCAAGGTATACCTGACGCGATGGGCACAATATAATTGAATTGGGGTTTTAAGGCGCACTTTTAAAAGTGTAATTTTGAATGTTGAAGCTTATGTAGACCTTGCCAACAGGTCTGTTTAATGCCTAAATATGTGTAAAAGGCGGTGTCAACAACAGCGGTTAATTCAACCTAATTTCGTGTGTTGACACCTTCCGGTCCTAGCTTTGTTTGGCGTTGTGTTATATGTGGTGCGTGCTTGTTTTGTAGTGTTACGATTATGTTTTGATCATATCATATTTGCTGGGGTTTGTTGAGGGGTATGCCTGTACCACGCCATCTTGGGGATGATTAGCGTGTCCATTTGCAGCATACTAATACGTATGGTCATCGAACTGGGGCCTGTTCGGTTCGTACTGAGTTGTGTGTTTGTATGTGTTGGGGCATTTTGTTGGTGTACAGTTTGATGGTTGCTATGCCTGGGGCATAGCGTGTGCGTCTGGTCTGAGGTACTGTGGCAGCATTTCCACATCTTGTTCGCGCAAGGGGATTGCTACTACGGGGAGGGAAAGGCCAATTATGGTCGCTAACGGTTTCCAGTCGACTGCCCATGTGGGCTGTGGCCCACAGGTTGGTGATGAAAGGGACCGTAAGGAGGCGCTCCTTAGTCCTAAATGGGTATGTGCCGTGTTTACTGGTTTTATAATTAACATTACTTTTTGTACTTAATTATGAAATATTACACTATTATTACTATATTTTTTAGATTTTAAGACGGTCACATCCCTTGTGGTACAATTAACAATAAAAATGTAAAGTTTTTGTATGGCTTCTGCTGGTATACTTATTTGCTTACATATTTGATTTTTTCTATACTTGTTATAATACGAAAATCGAATGCCTAAAAAGTGGCTTAAAATGTGCTATTCCCACTATAACACCGCTCGATATTTCCGTGGGACGCTTTTATTGTTATTACTTATTCGACCGACGCGAGTGCCAGTGGTGGCTTAACCCTTTCGTTTGTTTGTAGTTTCGTTACCGGTTTGTTGGATCTTTGTGTCCATGCTTTAGAGAACAAAACTATTACTTTTGGTGTGCGACGCGGTCGTGGTATCGAACCTTTTGTTAACAGAAATTACTTATATAGACAATTTTAAGATTTCATACATACACATAAACGTACATTCATGCACAAAGTATATATATATATATATACGAATATTGGATGATAACACATAGTAGGTATATATATACACACACATAGACATCCATACATACACATATTAGATATTTACAGAATATACCATTACAGATAGTTATTATATTTCATACACACACATACACACATACACATAAACACTTCACATATTTACTAAATGTTTCATCTTGAATGCGTCGACCATAACCTTTCGTGTTCTACTGGTCTGGCCTGACCTATTGGGATGTCCTACTTTAAAACATTTATTGAAGGCCGAATTTCTAAGCTACGTAGGTCAAGGTCGAGGTTAGTGTCAAGGTAAGATCTTTCCAATTGAGCGCGGGCGCGGACTGGAAGGAAAGCACTTTTTTTGAGACACACATTTACGAGAGAGAACTATTCGTTACTGCGTTAATTACTATCAACTGTAAATAGCTTAACATATTATTAGCTAACTACTCTCATATATACACTTGCGGTATTGCGACCGCACTGTGCGATGTATTTTATCATATGCAAAATGGAGTCCAGGGCCACATGCCCTCTCTCTCCCATTCCAGCGCGTTGTACGCCAAGATACATATAACAGTCTTTCGACTTCGATGAGATACTCCACAAAATCCTCTGTTGGACATAGCGTGAAGGTGCTGGGTGAAACTGTACATGCGCAAGGTCGTATGCTCCTCAAAAAACGTGAAATTAAAATATCCAACTTGTATTTACACTATACACTATATTAATATTACCGGTTACACATCCACAGCCGGCTTTAGAGCAGCCTTAAAACTGTCTACTGAGTCTAGCTGAAGCACTTGGACCGATAAACGATTCCAAGGAACGACGACACGTGGGAAGAATGAATGTTGGTAAGCGTTAATCTTGCAATGGTATGGGATAAACTTCATGCTGTGGCGAACTGAAAGTGCTGGTAGGATAGATATTGGTACTGCTACCAGGCTATGCACGACTTTGTACATTAGTACTAAATCCGAGATTTGTCTACGTTGTTCCAGGGACGGCCAGTTCAACTGCTGTATCATTAATGTTACGCTACTAGGATTTTGGTAGTTAAAGGGCTTGTTAAGTACGAATCTGGCTGCATTACGTTGGATCTGTTCTATTTGTGCCACTTGTGTTTTCTGTTGCGGGTTCCATATTGTCGAACTGTACTCCAGTTTAGGTCTGACTAATGTTTGGTAGGCACGTTCTTTCACAGTTTTTGGGCAGTGTCTAAGATTGCGTTTTAAGAATCCTAGAGCACTGGAGGCCTTTGACGTGATGTTATCTATATGTAAATTGTATTTCAGTTGTTCATGGAGTTCAACTCCTAGGTATGGGTGATTTTTAACCACTTCTAAGGATTTACCTTCCATTTTGTAATCATATTTGGAATTGTTTCTTTTTGTAGTTATGTTCATGATTGCACATTTGTCAATATTAAACTGCATTTGCCAGGTGTTACTCCATTCCACTAGTATGTTCAGGTCCCTTTGAAGCAATAGGTGATCTTCATGAGATGTTATGGGAGTATAGACGACACAGTCATCCGCAAATAGACGTATTGAAGACGATATGTTGGTGGCAATGTCGTTTATAAACAGAAGAAAAAGTGTCGGTCCTAGCACTGTGCCCTGTGGGACGCCGGATGTGACGTGGGATAGGTTGGAAGTTTCGCCGTCTATTACCACCTGTTGGAGGCGTCCATTGAGGAAGTTACTCACCCACGACAAGGTATTATTACGAATGCCGTAGTATGACATTTTCTCCGCCAGTCTGCGATGTGGTACCTTGTCGAAAGCTTTCGCAAAATCGAGTATCGCCACATCCACTTGGAGACCCTGATTCATGTATCGGGAGATTTCGTCTGTAGAGAGAAGTAATTGTGATTCGCATGATCTTTTTGTGCGGAACCCGTGTTGGTTTTCGTGGAGTATGTTGTTACTGTCAAGATGATTCATGATCTGGGAGACTACTATATGCTCCAGCATTTTTGAGACTACTGCAGTTAGGCTGACAGGTCTATAATTTGATGGTTTTGTTCTATCGCCTTTCTTAAAAACTGGTACTATGTTGGCCTGTTTCCAGTCCTTTGGTATTTCATGAGTATCTAGAGATTGTTGGTATAGATTCTGTAGGATTGGTGTTATCTCTTTGGCAGTTTCTTTTAGAGCTATAATTGGCATCTTATCTGGGCCACTTGCTTTTTTCACATTTAAACGATTAATACAGTTTGTCACTCCCTGTGCAGTTACTTGAATGTTGGGCATTGTTGGATGTGGTGAACTTCCTTTATTTGGTATGTTACTAAGGTCTTCTTCTGTGAATACAGAGCAGAATTGATCATTAAGCATCTCGGCTTTATCTTTCGCACATTCGCCAATACGACCGTTGTTTTTTAGAGTACCAATACTCATAGTGTCCTGTTTTCTTGACTTTATGTATTTATAAAAGTTTTTTCCAGCTTTATCATTTTCTGGATCAATGATTTTACTGATGTAGTTGTAGTAGGATGTGTGTAGTTCGTTCCTAACAGTTTTTCTAAAATTATTGAATGTTTCTTTGTCTTCGTCACTTTGCGAGTCCCTAGCTGTGTTATACAGTTTCTGTTTTTTGCGTATCATACGTTTTATCTTTTGGGTCATCCATGGAATGTCTGATTTGCCTTTTATCACTTTCTTTGGAATGTTTTTGTCCATGGTGGAGAATAATGCTTCTTTAAAATTAGTCCAATTTTCATCCACAGATTTAGAGTTAGGCGATTGGAGATAAATGTCACCAAAATCCGACATATCACTTCTTATAGAGTTCCAGTCTGCTTTTTTGTAATTGAAAACTGTTCTTGGAGCTTTTTTACTTATAACTGGTTTAATGTTGGTTACAACTGATAGAATGTCATGGTCACTCAATCCAATAGGCGGGCAAATAATATATCGTTGGATTAACGTTGGATGGCTTGTAAATAGTAAGTCCAGAATCCGACCTTGTCGTGTTGGTAATGTGTTGATCTGTTCAAGAGAGTAGTTTGCGCTTAGTTGTAGTAGCTTATCACACTGTACCTTGTCCCTTGCGCCAACCATAGAGCAACCTACTTCCCAGTCTATATCACCGAGGTTAAAGTCACCTCCTATAAATATTTTCATATTTTTGTAGGTTGGATTGTTTTGTATTGTTGATAATGATTTATCCAGTTCTTCGAGAGCGTCAGCTTTAGATTTGGGTTCCCTATAAAAAGCGCCGACAAGTATGGTCTTATACCGGGACGTGAGAGAGGCGGCATCCGGCACTGGACATGTGCTTATTTATCCTTATATTTTATCTATTTAACTACACATACTCTCTTATATACACGGCCGGTGAATCGACCTCGCTGTGTCACTATTTATTACATACTGCTTTAAGTACTGTGGTTCTAATGCACAAGAATGAGCTGTAACTTGCCTATGCTAATAACGTACTATTTCTCTAATGAATAAATATAACCGACCCTGCTACGTACGCATGTTCATATATCCTTTAAAACACCCCCACCGTGTTGTCGCGCCACCCCATATTTTAAGTCTTCTTCAAGCCTAGACTGGAATACGTTTGCACGCCCCACTGGCTACAGTGCTCTCGAGCACTGTATTCTTGTCAGTGGAGAGACTCGCCTATTATGTAGGTGTGGTTCCTTCATAGTTTAGGCATTAATTTGGTAGCGCGGCCCCACCGTGCGATGTGTTAGGTCCCATGATTGACCTTGTCCCCATTACTGATATAGGGTCCAGTGCTTCGTCCTCATCGTTCCAGTTCAGAACATCGAACAGACAGGACGTCTTGCGGCCGTCAGGGACAAAGCGACTCCGCAAGGCGTGCCGCTGTCTGGGATCATCCACCCTACACTGTATAGCGTTATACAGCGTTATATAGTGTAGCGTTGCCACGTGGAGGTATAGACATCACCTCAACATGTTGTATATATGTTTTTAACCTGCTTTTAACGTGGCCCTAAAGATGGACGATTAACCTTCTACTGGACATTATACGTTGCACCAGCGAGATACCCCATGTCACTGCGAGTCCCCGCATTTGATGACATGAGGCACCTACGATGGATCTCAACGCAGACTCACCCTAACCCAACATGGATGCCGACGTTGGAGAAACCCTGCGGGATACTCACTGATCCTGTATTGTGTAACGGCTTCAAGATCAGCGAGTGGAACGGAGGAGTCCTCACCAACAGAACACGGGCAGCTCATGCAGCCGGATCGACCTACTTGCGACACATTTGGCGCCTCAAATATCCTGCCTCCTGATTGGCCCAAACGATTTCGAGCCGGCAATCGGATTGATCTAGTCACAGTTCTGCAGGCAATCCGATTGGCCAAACTTTTCTATTGGACTTGTTAATTTTCTTGGACTACATAATCTACTTTGAACTGATAATCATCTACTGTGAGGGGTTTCTACGCCGATGTGCCACAAACTCTAATCTACTGCTGCTATCAACTATAATCTACTTTGAACGAGTGATACCAACCTTCCCCGGACTCAACTGCACTCCGAAAACTTCTTCAGAAAAGCTCGCTAAAATGCGTCATGCAATACAGCGAGGGTAAATAAAAACTACTACACACTCACCCTCATCGTTAACCTTACTCAGCGCTCACAGAGCTAGTTCCAGGGTGAGTTACACCACCAGTCATTACCGAGTGTCAGGAAGGATGGCAGATTTGGTCATGGACCCGTATTACAATGCCCGTGTGCACCATACTTATAGTTTATACTGTATATCAACTCTATTTACCGCCTGGGATTGAACTAAGTAAATCACTTGTACCCATCGGCTATCATTGTACCACAGAAATTATTCCACGTGCAGATGGAGCCCCACATTAGACTCAACTAATCGTTTTTAACTTTCGCTAGGTTTTTTAGTAATAGGACGTTTTGACTTATCCATATCTAGGTATGTTTACATTACCTATATAATCATACATTTATATTTACTTGGTACATGTTCGATCCCCGTTTAGTTGGAATTATGGTATATTTTCGTTTTCCAAAACGGATTGAAAATGGACCAATCAGGGATTTGTTGTTTTTTTGTTTCGCGAAACGGATTGAAAATGAACCAATCAGGTGTAAGATGCATTTTTGTTTTGCAAAACGGATTGAAATTATCCGCGCGGTCCAGAATGAGAGCACCATTGATTTCTTGGTAATAACAGTATTACTGGGATATATTGGTAGATTACCAATGTGTGCATTTCCGTGTATGCGTTTATATTAATGACGGCAGAGATCACGAGCAGATATACAGTATACTCCCATATAGCTACATATACACATATACACATACATTCCATGCTACATACGACAAATACCAATATACATATTCCTTATCACTGGCCATTTGCTACGTAGATATGACCACACACATATATACCCCATGAGTTTAATATATATGAGGATCATCCGGTACACATATTCCGCATGATAATGTCTGTCATATGCGTGTCAGCGATCCCCATGTACTTAAATATCATCACTTTTGCCTTTTTCCTGAATACATAGCGGCAACAGAGCATGTTCGATTCTATATTTTGTATAATACTCCTGTCGATCGGAGGAACTTAAAAACCGCGTTCCGCGTTTCTACTGCATATTTTGTTTCCGGGAATAATAGCGCTTTTTGATCTATTATCTTTATTCCTAATTTGAGAAGGTCAGTTTTGAGCATTTCGCGTTGGCTTAAGTATGAGGGATCAAAGAAGGTATGGTCAAATGATCCATTTTGACCGCATGTTTCGCAATCTGTGCTTAATTCTTTGCTAATTTTTATTCTATCATTGTGTCCTAGCCGGCTATGTCCTAATCTTAGTCTAGAATATGCAATATCCATGCGCCTATCTTCGCTATATTGGATTACTTTAGTTGGTACATGGGGGTGCATTGAAATACGTTGTGTGGTGGCATTTGACCATTTTTGCTTCCACTGGCTTGTCATTTTAGCTTTGATTATTGAGTATACTTCTTTAATGCTTAATGTTACCGGTATGGGGATGCCTTTGCTTGCCCCTCTGACAGCCCAGAAATCAGCCCTTTCATTCCCTTCTATATGTACGTGACTGGGAATCCAAGTCATTTCTAAAAGTATGTTTAAATCTGAAATGGTATTTTGTTTTAATAGCATATACGTTAGGTCGGGTCTACTATTGTTAGTTCCATTAGCTATTGATTGCAGTGAGCTCAGGCTGTCGCTTAATATAACAACTTTTTGGGGTTTGAGTTTTATTATCCATGTGAGCGCTATTTGAATCGCTACTAGTTCCGTTGTGTATACTGATAACCTGTGGTCTACTTTATAACCTTTTTCTAAAATCAAAGTATTGTCGGTATTGTATATGCATATCCCCGATCCGGCTATTTCTTTCTCGGGATTTTTACTCCCATCTGTGTATATTTTGACATAATCTTTATAGTTGCTGTCTATATGGTCTATACTTATATTGCGTGCTATCGCGGGTTCTTTTTGTTTTTTTATCAATTAAATGGGTGAGATCTAGGGACGGCTTTAAGATTCGTATCAGCGTATTATCAGGGTAGACGGGTTTTGTTATTGTTAGATTGGTCATGTTATGTTTACTTAACAAGGTTTGTATTTGCTGAGTATACGGGAGTTTTAAGTGAGTTATATCCTTTTTATGATCAAATATGCCTAAAGCTGTTATTTTCGCGTTAATTGGGAGGGTTTGTTTTAACCGGCTCGATCTGGCCCAGTATTTAAGCATATTCTTTTCGCGGTGTATAAGAAGTGGCGTTTCTGCACATTCCGCCATGAGTCCAATTATGTTGGTTGTCCTATGTGCCCCTGTGGCGATGCGGAGGGCTTTATTGTGTATCACCTGTAGTTTACCTAGTAACCTGTCGGACGCGGAGGCGTATGCTATGTCTCCATAACTTATTTTACTTAATATTAGCGCTTTGTATAGGTTGATTAAGGATGTTTTATCTGCACCGTACTGTTGTTAGTTAGCATTCTAAGCAGGCGCATATCCTCATTGCATCTTTCTATGACATGAGTGATGTGTTTCTTCCATGTCAAGTGCCTGTCGAAGTACATTCCCAGGAGTTTTGCATGCGGCGCGTATTCTACTGTTTTGTTACATAATTTCAATTTTTTGAGTTTAAATTCTTTTTCGGGATATCTTCTTGGTTTTGATATTAACATGACCTGGGTTTTTTCGGGGTTTATTTTCATACCCCACGTTATTGACCATTTTTCAATTTTAGCCATCGGTTGTTGCCCTAGTTTTGTTAATTTAACCGGGCTTCGAGATTTGATCCACATGGCCCCGTCATCGACGTATTGGGCTATTTCGGTGTGATTTTGCCGCGTTGTAATAGTTTCGTTGTGCTCCGTTACCGCTAGTTTTAGGGTATTCATGTATATACAGAAAATTATTGGGGACAGGACGCTACTCTGGGGACAGCCATTTTCTGCTATTTTGGTGTCTGAGATATGACCATTTACTTTAACTTTAATTTTTCTTTCCATTAAAAAAAATTGAGCCATTTGAGTAGCCTCCCCCTGATTCCCAGCTTATACATTAACATGAGGGCTCCCTAGTTCAGCATTTGAACGTTGTTACAGTTGACGTCTCCGACTGACTGTGTTGTGTGGAGTAAGGCACGAACGATAACTCTACGTCACGTGACGGGACTAGAGGGCTCCCTTGTTCCAGTGTATATCAAATGCATTACTAAGGTCCATGAACACCGTTAGTAGGTAGTTATTTTCAAGTTGGGCTTGCCTACCATCACTTTCTAGTCGTGCGAGGTGGTCGGTGCAGGAGTGATATGGCCTGCACCCTGACTGATCTGTTGACATTAGGCCCTGTGGCTCTGCAAAGGCTATCATTCTGGGTTTTATCATTTTTTGCATGATTTTAGATAGTACTGGGGTCAGGGATATAGGCCTGTACGACGATGGGAGGGTTTTTATCTTTTCCCATTTTTAGGATGGGGATTATGAGGGATTCGCTCCATTCTTTGGGGTGGGTTCCAGTTGCCCAGGAATAATTATATAAATCGACCAGTTTGATTTTGCCATTTGTTTTGAGGTTTATTATCATGTCTTAATGAATGCTGTCTTCCCCCGGGGCTGTGCTGTTACATGTTAGGAGGGCTAAATTGAGTTCAGAGAGTGTAAATGGCTTATTAAAGTCGCGGTCAGAGTGGTCTCCCTCTGTTACCATTAGATTATCATAGATGGTTTAATTTACTTTCTTTGCTTTTAGAAATTGTTCATCATAATTCATATTACTGCTTACTTTCTGATATTGGGATGCTTTAGTTTGGTCATCATATATTTCTTTTTGATCCTGTTCTTAAGTGGGTATCGGTTCCATTGGTTGACCTTTAAACCTTTTTACTATATTCCAGACTTGTTTTGATGTTGTTTTATAGTTAATTTGGGATATGAATTTTTTCCAGCATTCATATTTTGCTTTTTTGATAATATTTTTTGCTATGGATCTCTGGGTTTTGATTTTTTTCCAGGTTTCATCGTTTTTATTGCTCTTATATGTTTTTCTGAGGTTTTCCCTTTTT
This sequence comes from Cyrtodaria siliqua, assembly GCA_037043455.1. Taxonomy (NCBI): domain Eukaryota; kingdom Metazoa; phylum Mollusca; class Bivalvia; order Adapedonta; family Hiatellidae; genus Cyrtodaria; species Cyrtodaria siliqua. The sequence continues at coordinate 7,998 of JAWPHD010023413.1, read as the reverse complement.
TTAATATCTATTTTGCATTGGTCTGTCCACCAGGGGAAAACGTTCTTTCTTTTCTTTATACCGGCTTTAGTTTTTGGAATTGCCATTTTGCACACATTTTGTAATTCTGTTGTAAAAGCATTGTATTTACCTTGGATATTGGTCTCAGGGGTGCTGTAGTCGAAGTGTTGGTTACATGTGTGTCTAAACTTAATCCAATCTGCCTTATCTACCTTCCATTTAGCTGGAATGACTATGGGCTCGTACTGGGTGTTGAATCTAATGGTGGTGATCGTAGGGTAGTGGTCACTTCCAATAGTGTTATCTAATACACTACAGGTTGCTTTATGAGCTATACTATTGGATACTATACTAAGGTCTAAGGTAGAGTCCCGTTGACCGGCTTCACCTAATCTAGTGGCCTGATTATTATTTATTAGTTGCATATTCCTATCATTGACGGCTTCTATGAGATACTTAGCCTGGTTGACATGCCTTGGGTCGCCCGGGCGGTTTCCACAGTTGGTCTTTTAAATTGAAGTCCCCGGTCATGATTGTACAGCGTGTTGTATTGTTGCATAACGCTCTTATATTATTTTCAGTGGCATAGTCGGTATGGGCGATATAGACATTAATTATAATCACGTTTTGTGTGATTACATTTATTTTTTGACCGAGTTGTACTCTATGTTTTCTATTGTTTTGACCTTGTTTTCTATAAATTGGATCCCTTCTTTAACATATGTTGCTACCCCACCACCCTTTTGGTTCCTTGCCTCTGAGTATTAATTGGTGTTTGATATCCAATTATTTTAACCACCTTTTCTTTTGAGTGGGTTTCTTGAATGCATATTACATCTGGTTTAGGGTTCATATTTGCTAATACCTGTTGGAATTCTGTTGCTCTATGCGCTTTCCTCCCCGTTAAGCCCCTGGCGTTCCACGACATGACTACTAGGTTTTGTTTCTTGAAGTTAAACTTATTATTTTTTGAGGTGTAATAAGTCATGATCCTAGTAAGAGTGGTTGGGGCTACATTTGGGGAATTTTAACCTATTTGCTTGTATGGGTAGTATGGGGTTGGGGTAAGTGACCCCAGTTTTGAAGGGGCCTTCTGTCTATTGGGTATATTCTATATTGCGGGCCGTATACTTTATGTGGGCGATTGCCCCATCGGGGTGGGGGTGGGGGTGGGGGTGGTCCTCTATTCAATCTGAATGATCTGTGCTGATCATATATCGGCCCGTGGCCTGGCATGTTAACCCAGTGGGGTGTGGGAGGGGTTGGATCACTGTTGGTCCCTTGTTTACTCCGTGTCCCGTTGACTATGATGTTGGGGGCGGGGGTGGTTGGTGCTACTGTGTGGGTGGCCATTTCAGTTTCAATTGCTTCTACTATAATTCGTTCTAGGGTTTCCTTATCTACTTGGTCCCTTACTTTGGGGATGATTTTGTTAATTATGGATCTCACTTTGTTTGTTATTTCTTCTGTTTTTATATCAGAAGGTTGCATTGGAAAGTTTGGCGAGTTTGGCGTTGTCTTATTCTGGACGCAATCTGACCTTGGTATTGGCGCGGGCGGGTTGCTGGGTGATACTACGTTCGGTGTTGGTGGTGTCAGACCTACCGTTCTGTGTGTTTGCTGTATACCTGCGTTCTTGCTGTTAATTGTCTGAACATATGCAAGGTATTTCGGGCATCCTTTGTATGCTACGCTATTATTATCGTTGCAGTTAGTGCACTTTTTCCGGCATCTTTGTCTACAGTCTGCGCCTATATGCTGTGTGCACAGTGTGGACATGAAGGTGGGTTGTAGCATTTTGAAGTAATATGTCCAAACATTTGGCAGTGATTGCATTTTATTGTGGCATACAAGGCCGGGGTTACTTTGATATTAACCCCTGTTCTCGTTCTTATTTCAAGTGGTATAGTGGGTGTACTGAAGGTAATTATGACAGTTGCTGTGGGCTGTATTGAGTGTTTGTTTGTAATGTATGCGCCTGTTATTTGATTGTGTGTTGCGTCCAGGTAAGCTCTTAGTTTTTCCTCAGTCATATATTTAGGAACATTAGCATGAACTACCCCTTGCTGGTCCCTATGTGTTGTTTGGCGTTGCTATGGGGGTTGGCCGGGACTAGCGTGTAGTCCATTCTACCATACTTGAATTGTTTGGGCAGTTCTATTTTGTGTTCATTTATCCTAAACTGGGGGTTGTTGCCTTGCTCTACTGTGACCTGTTTATAAAAGGCCCCGCCTACATGTTTTACAAAAGCTGCGACTACTTTATTATAATTTTGGACCGGGAATTTTCCGCTAACAGTGCACAGTGTCATGAGCACCGTTACTAGTTTTATTGCCGTATACGGCGTTGACATCTTGCTGGTGCCCGGTCTTTCAACTACTTTCCATTGTGTTTCATTTGCCATACCCTCTGTCCTGTCCAGGTTTACTACTACCTCTACGGGCCCTGGTTCCCATTCTTCCGCCTGTGGCTCTACTACTACTCCCCTATTTATGACGGGCCCTAGCTGGGGTTCTGGTTCCCCTTCTTGTGTTATCTCTAACTTGTCTATATTGCTTCCCACGAGAGTGTCCCTATAGCTTTTGACCATTTTACTGGTGCCCTGCGTGGTGGGGGAGCAGGTAGAGCAGCTTGTTATAGAACTGTCAAACTCCGACTTGCCACTTGCGTAGCTCGAACTACTGCAGGTGCTACAATCGCTCTCACTTTCACTGTCTGTCTCACTCCCACTACTGCTACCCTTACTGGTGTTTGCTGTGGTTTCAAGTTTTAGTTGAAAGCTCACCGCCTCACTTTCTTCTGTCATACTACTCGCAAACAGGTCTCTAGAGCTATCATCCATGGTACTAATTCTTTATTTTCCCGAATATACTAATTATTTACTAACACCAACAAGCTACACTTTCCTATTATTCTTCAAATGATAAAGACAAAGGACAAGACAAGTGTCGATGGATACTGACAAAGTTTAATTTTGTTTCACAGCCCGGATTGAAAATGGACCAATCAGAATCTAGCATTCAAACTTGTTTCCGGTTTGTTCAAAGAGTTTACTGTTCTATGTTAAATGCGAAAAAAAAGGTGTCTATGGGCTAAGAAATGGTTATTAAAGTGTCTTACAGTTAGTTTATTGTCAAAAGTTTGAATGCTAGACCATTAGGAATGGTTTATGAAAATTGGTTTGGTGTTCAAACGTTTAATTTTGTTTCACAATTCGGATTGAAAATGGACCAATCAGAATGAAGGAGAAGCTTTCTATCAAATTAAGTTAGATACTTTTTGGATTTTTATTTCACAAAACTGTCAGTCAAAACCAAATAAACTAATTATTTAATAACAGCAACAAACCACACTTTTCCTATTATTCTTAATATGATATAGACAAAAGACGAAACAAGTGTCGATTGATACTGACAAAGTTTTAATTTTGAATCACAAACCGGATTGAAAATTGGCCAATCAGAATCTAGCAGAATCAAGCTTGTTTCCGGTTTGTTCAAAGATTTTACTATTCTATGTTAAATACTAAAAAGTTTGCCTATGGGCTAGGAAATGGTTATTAAAAGTATCTTAAAGTTAGTTTATCGTCAAAAGTTTGAATACTAGACCATTAGGAATTGTTTTATGGAAATTGGCTTCGTGTTTTAATGTTCAATTTTATTTCACAAATCGGATTGAAATTGGACCAATCAGAGTCAAGGAGAAAAATTTCTATCAAATTGAGTTAGATTCTTTTTGGATTTTTATTTCACAAAACTGTTTGACAACGGGCCAGTCAGAGCCAAAATGTAAATACTAAATTTTGTTACTATAGCCCTAATAAGATTTCTTTGAAACTATTAGAAGATTTGACAATTAGAAACTGGTTATGAGAACTAATTGAATTTCACAAATTGGATTGGAAATGGACCAATCAGAATCAAGGAGAAAAATTTCTATCAAATTGAGTTAGATTCTTTTTGGATTTTTATTTCACAAAACTGTTTGACAACGGGCCAGTCGGAGCCAAAATGTAAATACTAAATTTTGTTGCTATAGCCCTAATAAGACTACTAGGACACTATTAGAAGATTTGATAATTAAAATGGTTATGATAACTAATTGAATTTCACAACTTTGATTGAAAAAAGAGCCAATCAGAGCCAGGAAGACAATTTGCTATTTCAATTTGCTATTTCAATTTGCTATTTGCTCTTAGCCAATCAGATGCAAGCTTGTTTCCGGTTTGTTTCAAGGATTTTAACGCTTTTTGTGAAATACTAGAGTTTTGATAATGGATTAAGAACTGGTTATTATAAGTATCTTGGTGTTAATTTGTCCACTACACTTATTTGCTTTCTGTCTAAATTATTTTCCTTTTCTTCCTTGCACAGCACAACACACAGAACAACACAGAGCAACACAACATAGCACAAAATATATAATTTAACACAAAAAATACAATATAGCAGACAATATCACAATTAAACACAGAAAAAAACAGAACAACACAGTGAAACACGCGAATTACACGATATGTTAGAAAATAAGATTTAATAAGGGGATTTGTTTAGAACATTAGATAAAACTTGAAATGGTTTAAGGAACCTGGCTTAGTGTACACACTAACTTTACTTGTGACAAATCTAATTGAAATGGTTATGAAGATTAGCCTAATTTCACAAAACCGGCTTGAAAAAATGGACCAATCAGAGCCAGGAAGACAATTTGCTATTACCAATTTGTTATTTGCGCTCAGCCAATCAGAATTAAGCTTGTTTCCGGTTTGTTCAAAAATGAAATGCTTTTTGCTAAAAAATAACAATTTGACAATGGATTAAACAATGATTAAACAATGGTTACTAAAATATCTTAATGTTAGTTTGTCCTATACACTCACTTGTTTCCTATCTTTCTTTTCTTTCTTGCACAGCACAACACAGAACAATACAATACAACACAAGATATCAGCTTTTAACACAAAAAACTCGGTGGTACGCGCAAATTGCACAAACGGCACGCGATGTATTATGTTATAAACACTAACTTTGATTAATACCTCCGATAGGTTTTAATTAATTAATTCTTTAATTCTTTATCCTGGTTTACAAGACGATAAGAACGTTAAGAGCGTTATTTAAGATCCCTATGTCTGATTACTAACCGTGGTTTCCAACTAATTACTAAAGTAAAGTAAACTTTTTAATAAGTTAAACGCGCGTTTTCAAAATGCGAGTCACGAGACTGGTTGTATACACGACTGATCACGAGAAAAGTCAGAATCTGAATGAGAATGGTCAAATTTTACGCATCGGTTTCTGCTTATATACCGACTGTTGGGATGTTCGTCGATTTGAAACTACTTCACACGTGACTCATTCATATTCATGAGTTATTACCAGTTAAAATAGGGACTGTACAGCTTTACTGTAACATTCCAGTTCAGACCATCAAACAGGCAGGACGTCTTGCGGCCGTTAGGGACAAAGTGACTCCGCAAGGCGTGCCGCTGTCTGGGATAATCCGCCCTACACTGTACACTGCGCACAGTGTAGTGTAGCCGCGTGGAGGTTGGACTTTACTTCAATATATGTTGTACATATGTTTTTATCCTGGTTTTAACGTGGCCCTAAAGATGGACGATTGATTAACCTTCTACTGGAAATTGTACGTTGTCACAGCGAGACACCCCAGGTCACTGCGAGTCCCCGCATAGATGACATGAGGCACCTACGATGATTACAACGAAGACTCACCCTAACCCACCATGGATGCCGACGTTGGAGAAACCCTGCGGGATACTCACTGATCCTGTATTGCATAACGGCTTCAGGATCAGCGAGTGAAACGGAGGAGTCCTCACCAACAGAACACGGGCAGCTTATGCAGCCGGATCGACCTACTTGCGACACATTTGGCGCCTCAAATATCCTGCCTCCTGATTGGCCCAAACGATTTCGAGCCGGCAATCGGATTGACCTAGTCACAATTCTGCAGGCAATCCGATTGGCCAAAATCTTCAAGGGAACTTATAATCTACTTGGATTTTATCTTCAACTTTCATCAAAATCAACTTCTGGCTATCTACGTTGGATTTCTTCGCTAACCATCTACTGCTGCTGTTTCTACAGTAAACCACCTTGGACGACGCCCCCACTCCGAGATCCACTCAACTGTTATCTTCTGATGAAAAGCTCGCCAAAAGGCCTAGTGCCATAGGGCGAGGATAAATAAAAACTACTACTCCACAGCTTTAATGTAACAGGGCCTGACTAGTCGTGACGTTACTGAATACACTCTCTGCTCTTGAGTTTTCCCCAAATAGTTGATCCTTTTTTTTTTTTCTTCCTATTAGTATGCTTGTTTTTAGCTGTGAGAATCATAGCTCGTACGGTTTTATAGAGTTTTATTCCATTCATTCAGAAACTCGGCAAAATGTGCACCAGGACTCCTGATATCTCTAAAGACCTTTGACCCAACCTCCAGGCTCAAGCGGTCGTATGAAATTGTAATACCAGAATACACATTTTAATCCCAAGGGAAGACAAATACTAAATTTCACGTTTTCAACTATTTTTGGTGATTTACTGCGAAGTTGTATATTATCACTGAATGAATTAAAGGATTGAATAACGCGAATAATGATTTTGTTACAAACGGTAAAATACAATAAAGCACGCAATGTACAATACACGCACATTAGGAGTATGCACTTTAACGTGGATCAAAAACTTCATTCTTCTTTTCAATAAAAACTGATGTCCGCAATCAGCATAATAATTGATCGTTGATTATGTCCCCTGTATGTTACATCATAACATGTGGGAATTTCGTGTTTTGAAACGTGTCAGACTGATGTGTGAAAAGCAATGTTTTCAGCGATATCCTGAATTGCCTTATATGTATAGCTTTTACTACACTTTTCGGATGTAATTATTTTAGTTTATTTCGAGAAAACGGTAGAAATTTTGTACACTCTAATTATTCTTTGAACAATATGCATGTATGTCATTGAAACATTATATATAAACAAGACCATTTCTTTTGAAATACGTGACCGATTCCGTGTTCTATCTTCAGGGTATATCAGTAGGTGACCGATTCTGTGTTCTATCTTCAGGGTATATCAGTAGGTGACCGATTCTGTGTTCTATCTTCTGGGTATATTAGCAGATTTTGTGTTCTATCTTCAGGCTATATCAGTAGGTGACCGATTCTGTATTCTGTCTTCAGGGTATATCAGTATATTTTGTGTTCTATCTTCAGGGTATATCAGTAGGTGGACGATTCGGTGTTCTGTCCTCAGTGCATATAAGTATATTTTTGTGTTCTACTGTGTATATCGGTAGGTGACCGATTCTGTTTTCTGTCTTCTTGGTATTTCAGTAGATTCTGTGTTCTGTCTTCAGGGTATATCAGTAGATTATGTGTTCTGTCTTCAGGGTATATCAGTAGATTGTGTGTTCTATCTTCGGGGTATATCAGTAGATTCTGTTTCCATCTTTAGGGTATATCAGCAGATTCAGTGTTCTATCTTCAGGGTATATAATTAAATTCTGTATTCTATCTTCAGGGTATATCTGATTCAGTAGATTCTGTGTTCTATCTGCAGCGTATATCAGTAGATTCTGTGTTCTATCTTCAGAGTATATCAGTATATTTTGTGTTCTATCTTCAGGGTATATCAGTAGGTGGACGATTCGGTGTTCTGTCCTCAGTGCATATAAGTATATTTTTGTGTTCTACTGTGTATATCGGTAGGTGACCGATTCTGTTTTCTGTCTTCTTGGTATTTCAGTAGATTCTGTGTTCTGTCTTCAGGGTATATCAGTAGATTATGTGTTCTGTCTTCAGGGTATATCAGTAGATTGTGTGTTCTATCTTCGGGGTATATCAGTAGATTCTGTTTCCATCTTTAGGGTATATCAGCAGATTCAGTGTTCTACCTTCAGGGTATATCTGATTCAGTAGATTCTATGTTCCATCTTCAGAGTATATCAGTAGATTCTGTGTTCTATC
>JAWPHD010023412.1:0-22170 GCA_037043455.1 Cyrtodaria siliqua | reverse complement strand
CGAGAGACTGTTACTTTTCCTGGAAGATCAAAATTTTGACGGGTAACCTTAGTCTGAGTTAATTATTTTCAGCATTTTTCTCATAATCATTTCTTAAAGATCATTTTTATGCTATATTCAGATGAATAGATGCCTTTTCGTGTATTTTTGAAACTTTCAGACATAGCTGAGCACAAATGACCAGGAAAATGCAAAATCCTTATCACTACTGTCGATTTTCAAAATATTAAAGGTGCTCGGCCTGAATTTCGACCAATACCCTAGGTCACTAAAACTTGAATAATTTGAAAAGCAATAAACATGGAATCAAACTTTTAGCACTTTTCAGCGTGTAATTGATTTGTATACATGTTCAATTATTATTGAGGTGATCATTAGAAAAAAAAATGACCTTAAGAAAGCGCTGCAGAATGGGTATCTTTATTCGTTATTCTTAAGGCATTGCGCTTTAGAGCTGCAGAATGGCATTTTCATCCGTCATCTCTAAGATATTGCGCTTTAGAGCTGCAGAACGAGTATCTTTCATCCTTTAATGCTAAGGCATTGCGCTTTAGAGCTGCAGAACAGGTATCTTTCATCATTCATCTCTAATGCCTTGCAATTTAGAGCTTCAGAATGGGAATTTCCATCATTCATCTCTAAGCCCTTGCGCTTTAGAGCTGCAGAACGGGTACCTTACATCCTTCACCTCTAAGCATTGTTTGTGTATCTGTGAACGTTTCAGACATGTTAGGACACAGTTAACACGGTTATTCAGAAATCCCGTCTGTGTATGTATAGTTACTTCAAGTTATCTTCATATTGCAGGAATTAGCAGAAATTTTACTTGATACCATGTTTAACTAAAAATTAACTATATTTTCAAAACCAATACAGGTATAAGCATAATTTTAGCTTTATTTTACAGCTATTGGCTTGTAAAACAAACACACATATCAATGAAGACAGACTACTTTGAAAAAATGTCAAAATTAAAGCGAGAGACTGTTACTTTTCCTGGAAAATCAAAATTTTGACGGGTAACCCTTAGTTTGAGTTTATTATTTTCAGCATTTTTCTCAATAATCATTTCTTAAAGATCATTTTTATGCTATATTCAGATGTAGAGATGCCTTTTCATGTATATTTGAAAGTTTCAGACATAGCTGAGCACAAATGACCAGGAAAATGCAAAATCCTTATCACTACTGTAGATTTTCAAAATATTAAAGGTGCTCGGCCTGAATTTCGACCAATACCCTAGGTCACTAAAACTTGAATAATTTGAAAAGCAATAAACATGGAATCAAACTTTTAGCACTTTTCAGCGTGTAATTGATTTGTATACATGTTCAATTATTATTGAGGTGATCATTAGAAAAAAAAATGACCTTAAGAAAGAGCTGCAGAATGGGTATCTTTATTCGTTATTCTTAAGGCATTGCGCTTTAGAGCTGCAGAATGGCATTTTCATCCGTCATCTCTAAGGTATTGCGCTTTAGAGCTGCAGAACGAGTATCTTTCATCCTTTAATGCTAAGGCATTGCGCTTTAGAGCTGCAGAACAGGTATCTTTCATCATTCATCTCTAATGCCTTGCAATTTAGAGCTTCAGAATGGGAATTTCCATCATTCATCTCTAAGCCCTTGCGCTTTAGAGCTGCAGAACGGGTACCTTACATCCTTCACCTCTAAGCATTGTTTGTGTATCTGTGAACGTTTCAGACATGTTAGGACACAGTTAACACGGTTATTCAGAAATCCCGTCTGTGTATGTATAGTTACTTCAAGTTATCTTCATATTGCAGGAATTAGCAGAAATTTTACTTGATACCATGTTTAACTAAAAATTAACTATATTTTCAAAACCAATACAGGTATAAGCATAATTTTAGCTTTATTTTACAGCTATTGGCTTGTAAAACAAACACACATATCAATGAAGACAGACTACTTTGAAAAAATGTCAAAATTAAAGCGAGAGACTGTTACTTTTCCTGGAAAATCAAAATTTTGACGGGTAACCCTTAGTTTGAGTTTATTATTTTCAGCATTTTTCTCAATAATCATTTCTTAAAGATCATGTTTATGCTATATTCAGATGTAGAGATGCCTTTTCATGTATATTTGAAAGTTTCAGACATAGCTGAGCACAAATGACCAGGAAAATGCAAAATCCTTATCACTACTGTAGATTTTCAAAATATTAAAGGTGCTCGGCCTGAATTTCGACCAATACCCTAGGTCACTAAAACTTGAATAATTTGAAAAGCAATAAACATGGAATCAAACTTTTAGCACTTTTCAGCGTGTAATTGATTTGTATACATGTTCAATTATTATTGAGGTGATCATTAGAAAAAAAAATGACCTTAAGAAAGAGCTGCAGAATGGGTATCTTTATTCGTTATTCTTAAGGCATTGCGCTTTAGAGCTGCAGAATGGCATTTTCATCCGTCATCTCTAAGGTATTGCGCTTTAGAGCTGCAGAACGAGTATCTTTCATCCTTTAATGCTAAGGCATTGCGCTTTAGAGCTGCAGAACAGGTATCTTTCATCATTCATCTCTAATACCTTGCAATTTAGAGCTTCAGAATGGGAATTTCCATCATTCATCTCTAAGCCCTTGCGCTTTAGAGCTGCAGAACGGGTACCTTACATCCTTCACCTCTAAGCATTGTTTGTGTATCTGTGAACGTTTCAGACATGTTAGGACACAGTTAACACGGTTATTCAGAAATCCCGTCTGTGTATGTATAGTTACTTCAAGTTATCTTCATATTGCAGGAATTAGCAGAAATTTTACTTGATACCATGTTTAACTAAAAATTAACTATATTTTCAAAACCAATACAGGTATAAGCATAATTTTAGCTTTATTTTACAGCTATTGGCTTGTAAAACAAACACACATATCAATGAAGACAGACTACTTTGAAAAAATGTCAAAATTAAAGCGAGAGACTGTTACTTTTCCTGGAAAATCAAAATTTTGACGGGTAACCCTTAGTTTGAGTTTATTATTTTCAGCATTTTTCTCAATAATCATTTCTTAAAGATCATTTTTATGCTATATTCAGATGTAGAGATGCCTTTTCATGTATATTTGAAAGTTTCAGACATAGCTGAGCACAAATGACCAGGAAAATGCAAAATCCTTATCACTACTGTAGATTTTCAAAATATTAAAGGTGCTCGGCCTGAATTTCGACCAATACCCTAGGTCACTAAAACTTGAATAATTTGAAAAGCAATAAACATGGAATCAAACTTTTAGCACTTTTCAGCGTGTAATTGATTTGTATACATGTTCAATTATTATTGAGGTGATCATTAGAAAAAAAAATGACCTTAAGAAAGAGCTGCAGAATGGGTATCTTTATTCGTTATTCTTAAGGCATTGCGCTTTAGAGCTGCAGAATGGCATTTTCATCCGTCATCTCTAAGGTATTGCGCTTTAGAGCTGCAGAACGAGTATCTTTCATCCTTTAATGCTAAGGCATTGCGCTTTAGAGCTGCAGAACAGGTATCTTTCATCATTCATCTCTAATGCCTTGCAATTTAGAGCTTCAGAATGGGAATTTCCATCATTCATCTCTAAGCCCTTGCGCTTTAGAGCTGCAGAACGGGTACCTTACATCCTTCACCTCTAAGCATTGTTTGTGTATCTGTGAACGTTTCAGACATGTTAGGACACAGTTAACACGGTTATTCAGAAATCCCGTCTGTGTATGTATAGTTACTTCAAGTTATCTTCATATTGCAGGAATTAGCAGAAATTTTACTTGATACCATGTTTAACTAAAAATTAACTATATTTTCAAAACCAATACAGGTATAAGCATAATTTTAGCTTTATTTTACAGCTATTGGCTTGTAAAACAAACACACATATCAATGAAGACAGACTACTTTGAAAAAATGTCAAAATTAAAGCGAGAGACTGTTACTTTTCCTGGAAAATCAAAATTTTGACGGGTAACCCTTAGTTTGAGTTTATTATTTTCAGCATTTTTCTCAATAATCATTTCTTAAAGATCATTTTTATGCTATATTCAGATGTAGAGATGCCTTTTCATGTATATTTGAAAGTTTCAGACATAGCTGAGCACAAATGACCAGGAAAATGCAAAATCCTTATCACTACTGTAGATTTTCAAAATATTAAAGGTGCTCGGCCTGAATTTCGACCAATACCCTAGGTCACTAAAACTTGAATAATTTGAAAAGCAATAAACATGGAATCAAACTTTTAGCACTTTTCAGCGTGTAATTGATTTGTATACATGTTCAATTATTATTGAGGTGATCATTAGAAAAAAAAATGACCTTAAGAAAGAGCTGCAGAATGGGTATCTTTATTCGTTATTCTTAAGGCATTGCGCTTTAGAGCTGCAGAATGGCATTTTCATCCGTCATCTCTAAGGTATTGCGCTTTAGAGCTGCAGAACGAGTATCTTTCATCCTTTAATGCTAAGGCATTGCGCTTTAGAGCTGCAGAACAGGTATCTTTCATCATTCATCTCTAATGCCTTGCAATTTAGAGCTTCAGAATGGGAATTTCCATCATTCATCTCTAAGCCCTTGCGCTTTAGAGCTGCAGAACGGGTACCTTACATCCTTCACCTCTAAGCATTGTTTGTGTATCTGTGAACGTTTCAGACATGTTAGGACACAGTTAACACGGTTATTCAGAAATCCCGTCTGTGTATGTATAGTTACTTCAAGTTATCTTCATATTGCAGGAATTAGCAGAAATTTTACTTGATACCATGTTTAACTAAAAATTAACTATATTTTCAAAACCAATACAGGTATAAGCATAATTTTAGCTTTATTTTACAGCTATTGGCTTGTAAAACAAACACACATATCAATGAAGACAGACTACTTTGAAAAAATGTCAAAATTAAAGCGAGAGACTGTTACTTTTCCTGGAAAATCAAAATTTTGACGGGTAACCCTTAGTTTGAGTTTATTATTTTCAGCATTTTTCTCAATAATCATTTCTTAAAGATCATTTTTATGCTATATTCAGATGTAGAGATGCCTTTTCATGTATATTTGAAAGTTTCAGACATAGCTGAGCACAAATGACCAGGAAAATGCAAAATCCTTATCACTACTGTAGATTTTCAAAATATTAAAGGTGCTCGGCCTGAATTTCGACCAATACCCTAGGTCACTAAAACTTGAATAATTTGAAAAGCAATAAACATGGAATCAAACTTTTAGCACTTTTCAGCGTGTAATTGATTTGTATACATGTTCAATTATTATTGAGGTGATCATTAGAAAAAAAAATGACCTTAAGAAAGAGCTGCAGAATGGGTATCTTTATTCGTTATTCTTAAGGCATTGCGCTTTAGAGCTGCAGAATGGCATTTTCATCCGTCATCTCTAAGGTATTGCGCTTTAGAGCTGCAGAACGAGTATCTTTCATCCTTTAATGCTAAGGCATTGCGCTTTAGAGCTGCAGAACAGGTATCTTTCATCATTCATCTCTAATGCCTTGCAATTTAGAGCTTCAGAATGGGAATTTCCATCATTCATCTCTAAGCCCTTGCGCTTTAGAGCTGCAGAACGGGTACCTTACATCCTTCACCTCTAAGCATTGTTTGTGTATCTGTGAACGTTTCAGACATGTTAGGACACAGTTAACACGGTTATTCAGAAATCCCGTCTGTGTATGTATAGTTACTTCAAGTTATCTTCATATTGCAGGAATTAGCAGAAATTTTACTTGATACCATGTTTAACTAAAAATTAACTATATTTTCAAAACCAATACAGGTATAAGCATAATTTTAGCTTTATTTTACAGCTATTGGCTTGTAAAACAAACACACATATCAATGAAGACAGACTACTTTGAAAAAATGTCAAAATTAAAGCGAGAGACTGTTACTTTTCCTGGAAAATCAAAATTTTGACGGGTAACCCTTAGTTTGAGTTTATTATTTTCAGCATTTTTCTCAATAATCATTTCTTAAAGATCATTTTTATGCTATATTCAGATGAAGAGATGCCTTTTCATGTATATTTGAAAGTTTCAGACATAGCTGAGCACAAATGACCAGGAAAATGCAAAATCCTTATCACTACTGTAGATTTTCAAAATATTAAAGGTGCTCGGCCTGAATTTCGACCAATACCCTAGGTCACTAAAACTTGAATAATTTGAAAAGCAATAAACATGGAATCAAACTTTTAGCACTTTTCAGCGTGTAATTGATTTGTATACATGTTCAATTATTATTGAGGTGATCATTAGAAAAAAAAATGACCTTAAGAAAGAGCTGCAGAATGGGTATCTTTATTCGTTATTCTTAAGGCATTGCGCTTTAGAGCTGCAGAATGGCATTTTCATCCGTCATCTCTAAGGTATTGCGCTTTAGAGCTGCAGAACGAGTATCTTTCATCCTTTAATGCTAAGGCATTGCGCTTTAGAGCTGCAGAACAGGTATCTTTCATCATTCATCTCTAATGCCTTGCAATTTAGAGCTTCAGAATGGGAATTTCCATCATTCATCTCTAAGCCCTTGCGCTTTAGAGCTGCAGAACGGGTACCTTACATCCTTCACCTCTAAGCATTGTTTGTGTATCTGTGAACGTTTTAGACATGTTAGGACACAGTTAACACGGTTATTCAGAAATCCCGTCTGTGTATGTATAGTTACTTCAAGTTATCTTCATATTGCAGGAATTAGCAGAAATTTTACTTGATACCATGTTTAACTAAAAATTAACTATATTTTCAAAACCAATACAGGAATAAGCATAATTTTAGCTTTATTTTACAGCTATTGGCTTGTAAAACAAACACACATATCAATGAAGACAGACTACTTTGAAAAAATGTCAAAATTAAAGCGAGAGACTGTTACTTTTCCTGGAAAATCAAAATTTTGACGGGTAACCCTTAGTTTGAGTTAATTATTTTCAGCATTTTTCTCAATAATCATTTCTTAAAGATCATTTTTATGCTATATTCAGATGAAGAGATGCCTTTTCGTGTATTTTTGAAACTTTCAGACATAGCTGAGCACAAATGACCAGGAAAATGCAAAATCCTTATCACTACTGTCGATTTTCAAAATATTAAAGGTGCTCGGCCTGAATTTCGACCAATACCCTAGGTCACTAAAACTTGAATAATTTGAAAAGCAATAAACATGGAATCAAACTTTTAGCACTTTTCAGCGTGTAATTGATTTGTATACATGTTCAATTATTATTGAGGTGATCATTAGAAAAAAAAATGACCTTAAGAAAGAGCTGCAGAATGGGTATCTTTATTCGTTATTCTTAAGGCATTGCGCTTTAGAGCTGCAGAATGGCATTTTCATCCGTCATCTCTAAGATATTGCGCTTTAGAGCTGCAGAACGAGTATCTTTCATCCTTTAATGCTAAGGCATTGCGCTTTAGAGCTGCAGAACAGGTATCTTTCATCATTCATCTCTAATGCCTTGCAATTTAGAGCTTCAGAATGGGAATTTCCATCATTCATCTCTAAGCCCTTGCGCTTTAGAGCTGCAGAACGGGTACCTTACATCCTTCACCTCTAAGCATTGTTTGTGTATCTGTGAACGTTTTAGACATGTTAGGACACAGTTAACATGGTTATTCAGAAATCCCGTCTGTGTATGTATAGTTACTTCAAGTTATCTTCATATTGCAGGAATTAGCAGAAATTTTACTTGATACCATGTTTAACTAAAAATTAACTATATTTTCAAAACCAATACAGGAATAAGCATAATTTTAGCTTTATTTTACAGCTATTGGCTTGTAAAACAAACACACATATCAATGAAGACAGACTACTTTGAAAAAATGTCAAAATTAAAGCGAGAGACTGTTACTTTTCCTGGAAAATCAAAATTTTGACGGGTAACCCTTAGTTTGAGTTAATTATTTTCAGCATTTTTCTCAATAATCATTTCTTAAAGATCATTTTTATGCTATATTCAGATGAAGAGATGCCTTTTCGTGTATTTTTGAAACTTTCAGACATAGCTGAGCACAAATGACCAGGAAAATGCAAAATCCTTATCACTACTGTAGATTTTCAAAATATTAAAGGTGCTCGGCCTGAATTTCGACCAATACCCTAGGTCACTAAAACTTGAATAATTTGAAAAGCAATAAACATGGAATCAAACTTTTAGCACTTTTCAGCGTGTAATTGTTTGTATACATGTTCAATTATTATTGAGGTGATCATTAGAAAAACAAATGACCTTAAGAAAGAGCTGCAGAATGGGTATCTTTATTCGTTATTCTTAAGGCATTGCGCTTTAGAGCTGCAGAATGGCATTTTCATCCGTCATCTCTAAGATATTGCGCTTTAGAGCTGCAGAACGAGTATCTTTCATCCTTTAATGCTAAGGCATTGCGCTTTAGAGCTGCAGAACAGGTATCTTTAATCATTCATCTCTAATACCTTGCAATTTAGAGCTTCAGAATGGGAATTTCCATCATTCATCTCTAAGCCCTTGCGCTTTAGAGCTGCAGAACGGGTACCTTACATCCTTCACCTCTAAGCATTGTTTGTGTATCTGTGAACGTTTTAGACATGTTAGGACACAGTTAACACGGTTATTCAGAAATCCCGTCTGTGTATGTATAGTTACTTCAAGTTATCTTCATATTGCAGGAATTAGCAGAAATTTTACTTGATACCATGTTTAACTAAAAATTAACTATATTTTCAAAACCAATACAGGAATAAGCATAATTTTAGCTTTATTTTACAGCTATTGGCTTGTAAAACAAACACACATATCAATGAAGACAGACTACTTTGAAAAAATGTCAAAATTAAAGCGAGAGACTGTTACTTTTCCTGGAAGATCAAAATTTTGACGGGTAACCCTTAGTTTGAGTTAATTATTTTCAGCATTTTTCTCAATAATCATTTCTTAAAGATCATTTTTATGCTATATTCAGATGAAGAGATGCCTTTTCGTGTATTTTTGAAACTTTCAGACATAGCTGAGCACAAATGACCAGGAAAATGCAAAATCCTTATCACTACTGTCGATTTTCAAAATATTAAAGGTGCTCGGCCTGAATTTCGACCAATACCCTAGGTCACTAAAACTTGAATAATTTGAAAAGCAATAAACATGGAATCAAACTTTTAGCACTTTTCAGCGTGTAATTGATTTGTATACATGTTCAATTATTATTGAGGTGATCATTAGAAAAAAAAATGACCTTAAGAAAGAGCTGCAGAATGGGTATCTTTATTCGTTATTCTTAAGGCATTGCGCTTTAGAGCTGCAGACTGGCATTTTCATCCGTCATCTCTAAGATATTGCGCTTTAGAGCTGCAGAACGAGTATCTTTCATCCTTTAATGCTAAGGCATTGCGCTTTAGAGCTGCAGAACAGGTATCTTTCATCATTCATCTCTAATGCCTTGCAATTTAGAGCTTCAGAATGGGAATTTCCATCATTCATCTCTAAGCCCTTGCGCTTTAGAGCTGCAGAACGGGTACCTTACATCCTTCACCTCTAAGCATTGTTTGTGTATCTGTGAACGTTTTAGACATGTTAGGACACAGTTAACACGGTTATTCAGAAATCCCGTCTGTGTATGTATAGTTACTTCAAGTTATCTTCATATTGCAGGAATTAGCAGAAATTTTACTTGATACCATGTTTAACTAAAAATTAACTATATTTTCAAAACCAATACAGGAATAAGCATAATTTTAGCTTTATTTTACAGCTATTGGCTTGTAAAACAAACACACATATCAATGAAGACAGACTACTTTGAAAAAATGTCAAAATTAAAGCGAGAGACTGTTACTTTTCCTGGAAAATCAAAATTTTGACGGGTAACCCTTAGTTTGAGTTAATTATTTTCAGCATTTTTCTCAATAATCATTTCTTAAAGATCATTTTTATGCTATATTCAGATGAAGAGATGCCTTTTCGTGTATTTTTGAAACTTTCAGACATAGCTGAGCACAAATGACCAGGAAAATGCAAAATCCTTATCACTACTGTAGATTTTCAAAATATTAAAGGTGCTCGGCCTGAATTTCGACCAATACCCTAGGTCACTAAAACTTGAATAATTTGAAAAGCAATAAACATGGAATCAAACTTTTAGCTTTTTTCAGCGTGTAATTGATTTGTATACATGTTCAATTATTATTGAGGTGATCATTAGAAGAAAAAAATGACCTTAAGGACTCACACCACTATTATCTCCCTTGCCCTACAGATGAAGGAGGTAGATAAAAAAAACAAGTTCGCTTTTCTACATTTTACAGGATACACTGATTTATCTTTACCAGGTTCTAAATCTACAGCATTTTAGGAAGAGATCCCAGAAAAATGCATGTTGATATAAGATTTCTAGCTAATTCTGCCTCATTTTACACATCATGGGTCTAATCTCCACGGGGTTGTATTTTTGTCTCAATTTTGATAGGTGGCAAACATGAAATTAAAAAAAGTTCTATCTGGTAAATATTCGTTAAAAGTTAATAGCATGCAGATATTGGATCAATGAAGAATTTAAGCATAAATACATGTTGCAAAATCTTTTTTATCTCTATGACACGAACAAAAACATTACAATGGGACCCTATGGAAAATTAATTGTGGTGTGAGACGTTAAGAAAGAGCTGCAGAATGGGTATCTTTATTCGTTATTCTTAAGGAATTGCGCTTTAGAGCTGCAGAATGGCATTTTCATCCGTCATCTCTAAGATATTGCGCTTTAGAGCTGCAGAACGAGTATCTTTCATCCTTTAATGCTAAGGCATTGCGCTTTAGAGCTGCAGAACAGGTATCTTTCATCATTCATCTCTAATGGCTTGCAATTTAGAGCTTCAGAATGGGAATTTCCATCATTCATCTCTAAGCCCTTGCGCTTTAGAGCTGCAGAACGGGTACCTTACATCCTTCACCTCTAAGCATTGTTTGTGTATCTGTGAACGTTTTAGACATGTTAGGACACAGTTAACACGGTTATTCAGAAATCCCGTCTGTGTATGTATAGTTACTTCAAGTTATCTTCATATTGCAGGAATTAGCAGAAATTTTACTTGATACCATGTTTAACTAAAAATTAACTATATTTTCAAAACCAATACAGGAATAAGCATAATTTTAGCTTTATTTTACAGCTATTGGCTTGTAAAACAAACACACATATCAATGAAGACAGACTACTTTGAAAAAATGTCAAAATTAAAGCGAGAGACTGTTACTTTTCCTGGAAAATCAAAATTTTGACGGGTAACCCTTAGTTTGAGTTAATTATTTTCAGCATTTTTCTCAATAATCATTTCTTAAAGATCATTTTTATGCTATATTCAGATGAAGAGATGCCTTTTCGTGTATTTTTGAAACTTTCAGACATAGCTGAGCACAAATGACCAGGAAAATGCAAAATCCTTATCACTACTGTAGATTTTCAAAATATTAAAGGTGCTCGGCCTGAATTTCGACCAATACCCTAGGTCACTAAAACTTGAATAATTTGAAAAGCAATAAACATGGAATCAAACTTTTAGCACTTTTCAGCGTGTAATTGATTTGTATACATGTTCAATTATTATTGAGGTGATCATTAGAAAAAAAAATGACCTGAAGAAAGAGCTGCAGAATCGGTATCTTTATTCGTTTTTCTTAAGGCATTGCGCTTTAGAGCTGCAGAATGGCATTTTCATCCGTCATCTCTAAGATATTGCGCTTTAGAGCTGCAGAACGAGTATCTTTCATCCTTTGATGCTAAGGCATTGCGCTTTAGAGCTGCAGAACAGGTATCTTTCATCATTCATCTCTAATGCCTTGCAATTTAGAGCTTCAGAATGGGAATTTCCATCATTCATCTCTAAGCCCTTGCGCTTTAGAGCTGCAGAACGGGTACCTTACATCCTTCACCTCTAAGCATTGTTTGTGTATCTGTGAACGTTTTAGACATGTTAGGACACAGTTAACACGGTTATTCAGGAAATCCCGTCTGTGTATGTATAGTTACTTCAAGTTATCTTCATATTGCAGGAATTAGCAGAAATTTTACTTGATACCATGTTTAACTAAAAATTAACTATATTTTCAAAACCAATACAGGAATAAGCATAATTTTAGCTTTATTTTACAGCTATTGGCTTGTAAAACAAACACACATATCAATGAAGACAGACTACTTTGAAAAAATGTCAATATTAAAGCGAGAGACTGTTACTTTTCCTGGAAAATCAAAATTTTGACGGGTAACCCTTAGTTTGAGTTAATTATTTTCAGCATTTTTCTCAATAATCATTTCTTAAAGATCATTTTTATGCTATATTCAGATGAAGAGATGCCTTTTCGTGTATTTTTGAAACTTTCAGACATAGCTGAGCACAAATGACCAGGAAAATGCAAAATCCTTATCACTACTGTAGATTTTCAAAATATTAAAGGTGCTCGGCCTGAATTTCGACCAATACCCTAGGTCACTAAAACTTGAATAATTTGAAAAGCAATAAACATGGAATCAAACTTTTAGCACTTTTCAGCGTGTAATTGATTTGTATACATGTTCAATTATTATTGAGGTGATCATTAGAAAAAAAAATGACCTTAAGAAAGAGCTGCAGAATGGGTATCTTTATTAGTTATTCTTAAGGCATTGCGCTTTAGAGCTGCAGAATGGCATTTTCATCCGTCATCTCTAAGATATTGCGCTTTAGAGCTGCAGAACGAGTATCTTTCATCCTTTAATGCTAAGGCATTGCGCTTGCGAGCTGCAGAACAGGTATCTTTCATCATTCATCTCTAATGCCTTGCAATTTAGAGCTTCAGAATGGGAATTTCCATCATTCATCTCTAAGCCCTTGCGCTTTAGAGCTGCAGAACGGGTACCTTACATCCTTCACCTCTAAGCATTGTTTGTGTATCTGTGAACGTTTTAGACATGTTAGGACACAGTTAACACGGTTATTCAGAAATCCCGTCTGTGTATGTATAGTTACTTCAAGTTATCTTCATATTGCAGGAATTAGCAGAAATTTTACTTGATACCATGTTTAACTAAAAATTAACTATATTTTCAAAACCAATACAGGAATAAGCATAATTTTAGCTTTATTTTACAGCTATTGGCTTGTAAAACAAACACACATATCAATGAAGACAGACTACTTTGAAAAAATGTCAAAATTAAAGCGAGAGACTGTTACTTTTCCTGGAAGATCAAAATTTTGACGGGTAACCCTTAGTTTGAGTTAATTATTTTCAGCATTTTTCTCAATAATCATTTCTTAAAGATCATTTTTATGCTATATTCAGATGAAGAGATGCCTTTTCGTGTATTTTTGAAACTTTCAGACATAGCTGAGCACAAATGACCAGGAAAATGCAAAATCCTTATCACTACTGTCGATTTTCAAAATATTAAAGGTGCTCGGCCTGAATTTCGACCAATACCCTAGGTCACTAAAACTTGAATAATTTGAAAAGCAATAAACATGGAATCAAACTTTTAGCACTTTTCAGCGTGTAATTGATTTGTATACATGTTCAATTATTATTGAGGTGATCATTAGAAAAAAAAATGACCTTAAGAAAGAGCTGCAGAATGGGTATCTTTATTCGTTATTCTTAAGGCATTGCGCTTTAGAGCTGCAGAATGGCATTTTCATCCGTCATCTCTAAGATATTGCGCTTTAGAGCTGCAGAACGAGTATCTTTCATCCTTTAATGCTAAGGCATTGCGCTTTAGAGCTGCAGAACAGGTATCTTTCATCATTCATCTCTAATGCCTTGCAATTTAGAGCTTCAGAATGGGAATTTCCATCATTCATCTCTAAGCCCTTGCGCTTTAGAGCTGCAGAACGGGTACCTTACATCCTTCACCTCTAAGCATTGTTTGTGTATCTGTGAACGTTTTAGACATGTTAGGACACAGTTAACACGGTTATTCAGAAATCCCGTCTGTGTATGTATAGTTACTTCAAGTTATCTTCATATTGCAGGAATTAGCAGAAATTTTACTTGATACCATGTTTAACTAAAAATTAACTATATTTTCAAAACCAATACAGGAATAAGCATAATTTTAGCTTTATTTTACAGCTATTGGCTTGTAAAACAAACACACATATCAATGAAGACAGACTACTTTGAAAAAATGTCAAAATTAAAGCGAGAGACTGTTACTTTTCCTGGAAAATCAAAATTTTGACGGGTAACCCTTAGTTTGAGTTAATTATTTTCAGCATTTTTCTCAATAATCATTTCTTAAAGATCATTTTTATGCTATATTCAGATGAAGAGATGCCTTTTCGTGTATTTTTGAAACTTTCAGACATAGCTGAGCACAAATGACCAGGAAAATGCAAAATCCTTATCACTACTGTCGATTTTCAAAAATATTAAAGGTGCTCGGCCTGAATTTCGACCAATACCCTAGGTCACTAAAACTTGAATAATTTGAAAAGCAATAAACATGGAATCAAACTTTTAGCACTTTTCAGCGTGTAATTGATTTGTATACATGTTCAATTATTATTGAGGTGATCATTAGAAAAAAAAATGACCTTAAGAAAGAGCTGCAGAATGGGTATCTTTATTCGTTATTCTTAAGGCATTGCGCTTTAGAGCTGCAGACTGGCATTTTCATCCGTCATCTCTAAGATATTGCGCTTTAGAGCTGCAGAACGAGTATCTTTCATCCTTTAATGCTAAGGCATTGCGCTTTAGAGCTGCAGAACAGGTATCTTTCATCATTCATCTCTAATGCCTTGCAATTTAGAGCTTCAGAATGGGAATTTCCATCATTCATCTCTAAGCCCTTGCGCTTTAGAGCTGCAGAACGGGTACCTTACATCCTTCACCTCTAAGCATTGTTTGTGTATCTGTGAACGTTTTAGACATGTTAGGACACAGTTAACACGGTTATTCAGAAATCCCGTCTGTGTATGTATAGTTACTTCAAGTTATCTTCATATTGCAGGAATTAGCAGAAATTTTACTTGATACCATGTTTAACTAAAAATTAACTATATTTTCAAAACCAATACAGGAATAAGCATAATTTTAGCTTTATTTTACAGCTATTGGCTTGTAAAACAAACACACATATCAATGAAGACAGACTACTTTGAAAAAATGTCAAAATTAAAGCGAGAGACTGTTACTTTTCCTGGAAAATCAAAATTTTGACGGGTAACCCTTAGTTTGAGTTAATTATTTTCAGCATTTTTCTCAATAATCATTTCTTAAAGATCATTTTTATGCTATATTCAGATGAAGAGATGCCTTTTCGTGTATTTTTGAAACTTTCAGACATAGCTGAGCACAAATGACCAGGAAAATGCAAAATCCTTATCACTACTGTAGATTTTCAAAATATTAAAGGTGCTCGGCCTGAATTTCGACCAATACCCTAGGTCACTAAAACTTGAATAATTTGAAAAGCAATAAACATGGAATCAAACTTTTAGCACTTTTCAGCGTGTAATTGATTTGTATACATGTTCAATTATTATTGAGGTGATCATTAGAAAAAAAAATGACCTTAAGGACTCACACCACTATTATCTCCCTTGCCCTACAGATGAAGGAGGTAGATAAAAAAAACAAGTTCGCTTTTCTACATTTTACAGGATACACTGATTTATCTTTACCAGGTTCTAAATCTACAGCATTTTAGGAAGAGATCCCAGAAAAATGCATGTTGATATAAGATTTCTAGCTAATTCTGCCTCATTTTACACATCATGGGTCTAATCTCCACGGGGTTGTATTTTTGTCTCAATTTTGATAGGTGTCACGCAAACATGAAATTAAAAAAAGTTCAATCTGGTAAATATTCGTTAAAAGTTAATAGCATGCAGATATTGGATCAATGAAGAATTTAAGCATAAATACATGTTGCAAAATATTTTTTATCTCTATGACACGAACAAAAACATTACAATGGGACCCTATGGAAAATTAATTGTGGTGTGAGACGTTAAGAAAGAGCTGCAGAATGGGTATCTTTATTCGTTATTCTTAAGGAATTGCGCTTTAGAGCTGCAGAATGGCATTTTCATCCGTCATCTCTAAGATATTGCGCTTTAGAGCTGCAGAACGAGTATCTTTCATCCTTTAATGCTAAGGCATTGCGCTTTAGAGCTGCAGAACAGGTATCTTTCATCATTCATCTCTAATGGCTTGCAATTTAGAGCTTCAGAATGGGAATTTCCATCATTCATCTCTAAGCCCTTGCGCTTTAGAGCTGCAGAACGGGTACCTTACATCCTTCACCTCTAAGCATTGTTTGTGTATCTGTGAACGTTTTAGACATGTTAGGACACAGTTAACACAGTTATTCAGAAATCCCGTCTGTGTATGTATAGTTACTTCAAGTTATCTTCATATTGCAGGAATTAGCAGAAATTTTACTTGATACCATGTTTAACTAAAAATTAACTATATTTTCAAAACCAATACAGGAATAAGCATAAATTTAGCTTTATTTTACAGCTATTGGCTTGTAAAACAAACACACATATCAATGAAGACAGACTACTTTGAAAAAATGTCAAAATTAAAGCGAGAGACTGTTACTTTTCCTGGAAAATCAAAATTTTGACGGGTAACCCTTAGTTTGAGTTAATTATTTTCAGCATTTTTCTCAATAATCATTTCTTAAAGATCATTTTTATGCTATATTCAGATGAAGAGATGCCTTTTCGTGTATTTTTGAAACTTTCAGACATAGCTGAGCACAAATGACCAGGAAAATGCAAAATCCTTATCACTACTGTAGATTTTCAAAATATTAAAGGTGCTCGGCCTGAATTTCGACCAATACTGTTAACACGGTCACTAAAACTTGAATAATTTGAAAAGCAATAAACATGGAATCAAACTTTTAGCACTTCTCAGCGTGTAATTGATTTGTATACATGTTCAATTATTATTGAGGTGATCATTAGAAAAAAAAATGACCTTAAGAAAGAGCTGCAGAATGGGTATCTTTATTCGTTATTCTTAAGGCATTGCGCTTTAGAGCTGCAGAATGGCATTTTCATCCGTCATCTCTAAGATATTGCGCTTTAGAGCTGCAGAACGAGTATCTTTCATCCTTTAATGCTAAGGCATTGCGCTTTAGAGCTGCAGAACAGGTATCTTTCATCATTCATCTCTAATGCCTTGCAATTTAGAGCTTCAGAATGGGAATTTCCATCATTCATCTCTAAGCCCTTGCGCTTTAGAGCTGCAGAACGGGTACCTTACATCCTTCACCTCTAAGCATTGTTTGTGTATCTGTGAACGTTTTAGACATGTTAGGACACAGTTAACACGGTTATTCAGAAATTCCGTCTGTGTATGTATAGTTACTTCAAGTTATCTTCATATTGCAGGAATTAGCAGAAATTTTACTTGATACCATGTTTAACTAAAAATTAACTATATTTTCAAAACCAATACAGGAATAAGCATAATTTTAGCTTTATTTTACAGCTATTGGCTTGTAAAACAAACACACATATCAATGAAGACAGACTACTTTGAAAAAATGTCAATATTAAAGCGAGAGACTGTTACTTTTCCTGGAAAATCAAAATTTTGACGGGTAACCCTTAGTTTGAGTTAATTATTTTCAGCATTTTTCTCAATAATCATTTCTTAAAGATCATTTTTATGCTATATTCAGATGAAGAGATGCCTTTTCGTGTATTTTTGAAACTTTCAGACATAGCTGAGCACAAATGACCAGGAAAATGCAAAATCCTTATCACTACTGTAGATTTTCAAAATATTAAAGGTGCTCGGCCTGAATTTCGACCAATACCCTAGGTCACTAAAACTTGAATAATTTGAAAAGCAATAAACATGGAATCAAACTTTTAGCACTATTCAGCGTGTAATTGATTTGTATACATGTTCAATTATTATTGAGGTGATCATTAGAAAAAAAAATGACCTTAAGGACTCACACCACTATTATCTCCCTTGCCCTACAGATGAAGGAGGTAGATAAAAAAAACAAGTTCGCTTTTCTACATTTTACAGGATACACTGATTTATCTTTACCAGGTTCTAAATCTACAGCATTTTAGGAAGAGATCCCAGAAAAATGCATGTTGATATAAGATTTCTAGCTAATTCTGCCTCATTTTACACATCATGGGTCTAATCTCCACGGGGTTGTATTTTTGTCTCAATTTTGATAGGTGTCACGCAAACATGAAATTAAAAAAAGTTCAATCTGGTAAATATTCGTTAAAAGTTAATAGCATGCAGATATTGGATCAATGAAGAATTTAAGCATAAATACATGTTGCAAAATCTTTTTTATCTCTATGCCACGAACAAAAACATTACAATGGGACCCTATGGAAAATTAATGGTGGTGTGAGACGTTAAGAAAGAGCTGCAGAATGGGTATCTTTATTCGTTATTCTTAAGGAATTGCGCTTTAGAGCTGCAGAATGGCATTTTCATCCGTCATCTCTAAGATATTGCGCTTTAGAGCTGCAGAACGAGTATCTTTCATCCTTTAATGCTAAGGCATTGCGCTTTAGAGCTGCAGAACAGGTATCTTTCATCATTCATCTCTAATGGCTTGCAATTTAGAGCTTCAGAATGGGAATTTCCATCATTCATCTCTAAGCCCTTGCGCTTTAGAGCTGCAGAACGGGTACCTTACATCCTTCACCTCTAAGCATTGTTTGTGTATCTGTGAACGTTTTAGACATGTTAGGACACAGTTAACACGGTTATTCAGAAATCCCGTCTGTGTATGTATAGTTACTTCAAGTTATCTTCATATTGCAGGAATTAGCAGAAATTTTACTTGATACCATGTTTAACTAAAAATTAACTATATTTTCAAAACCAATACAGGAAAAAGCATAATTTTAGCTTTATTTTACAGCTATTGGCTTGTAAAACAAACACACATATCAATGAAGACAGACTACTTTGAAAAAATGTCAAAATTAAAGCGAGAGACTGTTACTTTTCCTGGAAAATCAAAATTTTGACGGGTAACCCTTAGTTTGAGTTAATTATTTTCAGCATTTTTCTCAATAATCATTTCTTAAAGATCATTTTTATGCTATATTCAGATGAAGAGATGCCTTTTCGTGTATTTTTGAAACTTTCAGACATAGCTGAGCACAAATGACCAGGAAAATGCAAAATCCTTATCACTACTGTCGATTTTCAAAATATTAAAGGTGCTCGGCCTGAATTTCGACCAATACCCTAGGTCACTAAAACTTGAATAATTTGAAAAGCAATAAACATGGAATCAAACTTTTAGCACTTCTCAGCGTGTAATTGATTTGTATACATGTTAAATTATTATTGAGGTGATCATTAGAAAAAAAAAAGACCTTAAGAAAGAGCTGCAGAATGGGTATCTTTATTCGTTATTCTTAAGGCATTGCGCTTTAGAGCTGCAGAATGGCATTTTCATCCGTCATCTCTAAGATATTGCGCTTTAGAGCTGCAGAACGAGTATCTTTCATCCTTTAATGCTAAGGCATTTCGCTTTAGAGCTGCAGAACAGGTATCTTTCATCATTCATCTCTAATGCCTTGCAATTTAGAGCTTCAGAATGGGAATTTCCATCATTCATCTCTAAGCCCTTGCGCTTTAGAGCTGCAGAACGGGTACCTTACATCATTCACCTCTAAGCATTGTTTGTGTATCTGTGAACGTTTTAGACATGTTAGGACACAGTTAACACGGTTATTCAGAAATCCCGTCTGTGTATGTATAGTTACTTCAAGTTATCTTCATATTGCAGGAATTAGCAGAAATTTTACTTGATACCATGTTTAACTAAAAATTAACTATATTTTCAAAACCAATACAGGAAAAAGCATAATTTTAGCTTTATTTTACAGCTATTGGCTTGTAAAACAAACACACATATCAATGAAGACAGACTACTTTTAAAAAATGTCAAAATTAAAGCGAGAGACTGTTACTTTTCCTGGAAAATCAAAATTTTGACGGGTAACCCTTAGTTTGAGTTAATTATTTTCAGCATTTTTCTCAATAATCATTTCTTAAAGATCATTTTTATGCTATATTCAGATGAAGAGATGCCTTTTCGTGTATTTTTGAAACTTTCAGACATAGCTGAGCACAAATGACCAGGAAAATGCAAAATCCTTATCACTACTGTCGATTTTCAAAATATTAAAGGTGCTCGGCCTGAATTTCGACCAATACCCTAGGTCACTAAAACTTGAATAATTTGAAAAGCAATAAACATGGAATCAAACTTTTAGCACTTCTCAGCGTGTAATTGATTTGTATACATGTTCAATTATTATTGAGGTGATCATTAGAAAAAAAAAAGACCTTAAGAAAGAGCTGCAGAATGGGTATCTTTATTCGTTATTCTTAAGCCATTGCGCTTTAGAGCTGCAGAATGGCATTTTCATCCGTCATCTCTAAGATATTGCGCTTTAGAGCTGCAGAACGAGTATCTTTCATCCTTTAATGCTAAGGCATTGCGCTTTAGAGCTGCAGAACAGGTATCTTTCATCATTCATCTCTAATGCCTTGCAATTTAGAGCTTCAGAATGGGAATTTCCATCATTCATCTCTAAGCCCTTGCGCTTTAGAGCTGCAGAACGGGTACCTTACATCCTTCACCTCTAAGCATTGTTTGTGTATCTGTGAACGTTTTAGACATGTTAGGACACAGTTAACACGGTTATTCAGAAATCCCGTCTGTGTATGTATAGTTACTTCAAGTTATCTTCATATTGCAGGAATTAGCAGAAATTTTACTTGATACCATGTTTAACTAAAAATTAACTATATTTTCAAAACCAATACAGGAATAAGCATAATTTTAGCTTTATTTTACAGCTATTGGCTTGTAAAACAAACACACATATCAATGAAGACAGACTACTTTGAAAAAATGTCAAAATTAAAGCGAGAGACTGTTACTTTTCCTGGAAAATCAAAATTTTGACGGGTAACCCTTAGTTCGAGTTAATTATTTTCAGCATTTTTCTCAATAATCATTTCTTAAAGATCATTTTTATGCTATATTCAGATGAAGAGATGCCTTTTCGTGTATTTTTGAAAGTTTCAGACATAGCTGAGCACAAATGACCAGGAAAATGCAAAATCCTTATCACTACTGTAGATTTTCAAAATATTAAAGGTGCTCGGCCTGAATTTCGACCAATACCCTAGGTCACTAAAACTTGAATAATTTGAAAAGCAATAAACATGGAATCAAACTTTTAGCACTTTTCAGCGTGTAATTCAGCGTGTAATTGATTTGTATACATGTTCAATTATTATTGAGGTGATCATTAGAAAAAAAAAATGACCTTAAGAAAAGAGCTGCAGAAATGGGTATCTTTATTCGTTATTCTTAAGGCATTGCGCTTTAGAGCTGCAGAATGGCATTTTCATCCGTCATCTCTAAGGACACTGCGCTTTAGAGCTGCAGAACGAGTATCTTTCATCCTTTAATGCTAAGGCATTGCGCTTTAGAGCTGCAGAACAGGTATCTTTCATCATTCATCTCTAATGCCTTGCAATTTAGAGCTTCAGAATTGGGAATTTCCATCATTCATCTCTAAGCCCTTGCGCTTTAGAGCTGCAGAACGGGTACCTTACATCCTTCACCTCTAAGCATTGTTTGTGTTATCTGTGAACGTTTTAGACATGTTAGGACACAGTTAACACGGTTATTCAGAAATCCCGTCTGTGTATGTATAGTTACTTCAAGTTATCTTCATATTGCAGGAATTAGCAGAAATTTTACTTGATACCATGTTTTAACTAAAAAAGTAACTATATTTTCAAAACCAATACAGGAATAAGCATAATTTTTAGCTTTATTTTTACAGCTATTGGCTTGTAAAAACAAACACACATATCAATGAAGACAGGACTACTTTGAAAAAAATGTCAAAATTAAAGCGAGAGACTGTTTACTTTTCCTGGAAAATCAAAATTTTTGACGGGTAAACCCTTAGTTTTGAGTTTAATTATTTTCAGCATTTTTTCTCAATAATCATTTTCTTAAAGATCATTTTTTATGCTATATTCAGATGAAGAGATGCCTTTTCGTGTATTTTTGAAAACTTTCAGACATAGCTGAGCACAAATGACCAGGAAAAATGCAAAATCCTTATCACTACTGTCGATTTTCAAAATATTAAAGGTGCTCGGCCTGAATTTCGACCAATAC
>JAWPHD010023411.1:0-22182 GCA_037043455.1 Cyrtodaria siliqua | reverse complement strand
GTTACAGGGCCTGGCACCACTGTCTTCCCATTCTGTTGGTTCTTAGAAACAATAGCAGGACCTGGCACCACTGTATCCCATGCTGCTGGCACTGAGAAACAATTACAGTGCCTGGCAACACTATCTCCCATGCTGCTGGCACTGAGAAACAATTATAGTGCCTGGCAACACTATCTCCCATGCTGCTGGCACTGAGAAACAATTACAGTGCCTGGCAACACTATCTCCCATGCTGCTGGCACTGAGAAACAATTACAGTGCCTGGCAACACTATCTCCCATGCTGCTGGCACTGAGAAACAATTACAGTGCCTGGCAACACTATCTCCCATGCTGCTGGCACTGAGAAACAATTACAGTACCTAGCAACACTATCACCCATTCTGGTGGCTCTGAGAAACAATTATTGGTCCTGTCACCACAATCTCCCATGTTGCCAGCTCTGAGAAACAATTACAGGGCCTTGCACCACCATCTCCCATTCAACTGGATGTAAGAAATAATTATATGACTTAACACCACTATCTTCCCATAATGTTGGTTCTTAGAAATAATTATAGGGCTTAATGGCACCAGTATCTTACTATCACCCTAACTTATAAAATTTTGATGTAAACAATTCTCAATTGGCCATTTTATTGATGAAAAAAATTCCCAATTTACTTGTTTTCATGATAGAAATGCCCAAATTAAAATTTTACAAGGGTCCTTTTTCCCAAAATACCTGGAAAAAGCCCTGCCCATGCTGATGGGTCTGAGAAACAATTATAGGTCCTGTCACCACAATCTCCCATTCAACTGACTGTAAGAAATAATTATAGGACTTGGCACTACTCTCTTTCCATTATATTGGTTCTTTTACCTGGCTTGGCACCACTATCTTCTCATTTTGCTGTCTCTAAGAAACAATAACAAGGCCTGCCAACACATTTTCAATTGTGCTGGCTCTAGGAAACAATAACATGGCATGACATTGCTACCTCCCCATTATGTTGGTTCAAAGGAACAATTTAAGGATCTTTGCACCACTATCTTCCCATGCTGGTGACACTAAGAAACAATTACAGGACATGGCACCAGTATCTCCCCATTCTACTTGATGTAGGAAACAATTGCAGGGCCTTGCACCACTGTCTTCCCATTATGCTGGCTGCAAAAAAACATTACAGGACATAGCACCACTATCTTCTCATTCTGCTGCTGGCTCTAAGAAAAATTACAGGGCTTGGCCCCCAATATCCTAATTTTGCTGGCTCTAAGAAACAATTACAAGACATGGTACCATTATCTTCTCATTATGCTGGCTCTAAGAAACAATTATTGGACATGGCACCACTATATTTTCCTTCAGCCGGCTCTAAGAAACAATTACAGGGCTTGGCACCAGTATCTTCTCATTTTACTGCCTTAGATCTAAGAAACAAAGAGCTTGGCACCACTATCTTCTCATTTTGCTGGCTCTAAGAAACAATTGCAGGATAAAACAAAATTATCTCCAATTCTGCTGGCTCTAAGAAAAATAAGTATAAAAGTCGAACAGAAAATGCAGCTTTCACAGAAAACAGTAAACCCAAAAACATGCAAAACGACAAACATGAATGGCAATGTTAATAAGGAATAAAGGCATATGACGTCACAAACACAAAAAGGGTTGACAATAGGGCTACCGCTTTGGAACGGTCAATGGCAAAAAAGGCCGCTGGAGGTTTAAACCAGGATCTAGGTTGCACCAAACCTCACACTTACCTTACTGTCATCCCAATAAAACGGAACAGTGTAAATAAAGAAATCCCCGCCATGAACTATTCTCTAACCAACAAGGCAGCATTAATAGGCAATATATGTAAAACACAAAGATGCTCGTCACTGGGGTTAAACCCTGTATCTGAGCGCAAATGGATTCTGGACGAAAACCGGTTATGGTTATGCCACGAAAAGTCAATACTGCCTGGATTATGTAGTTATGCAATATAACCATGCCATTGTATCAATCCCTAGTTTGCATTGTGTTCAATGGGCTGATTTTCACCTGTCTGACACCTCAAAAGAAACCTCCATCACACTCTCAATCCTACTAGTAGCCACGATTCCCTCCATTAGAAAACCCTGTAATTGTCGTAGAAAATCCGTGACACCAAGGGAGAA
Source organism: Cyrtodaria siliqua (assembly GCA_037043455.1). Lineage (NCBI taxonomy): Eukaryota > Metazoa > Mollusca > Bivalvia > Adapedonta > Hiatellidae > Cyrtodaria > Cyrtodaria siliqua. The sequence goes on along the minus strand of JAWPHD010023411.1, from coordinate 20,038 downwards.
ACCGTGACATTAGAATTGCAATGTCAGGACACCGTGACACTATATTTGGAGATCAGTCACAAATTCCACAACATTATTTTGTTCACTTAAATACACTTTAATTCTGTGAAATAAACACATTTGGCTCGCAAAGGGTCTCATATCTGGAATAAAACACCGATTCAGTTTTTAGCTCGACTATTCGAAGAATAAGAGAGCTTATGTAATCACCCCGGCGTCGGTGTCGGCGTCCCACATCAAGGTTTGCGTGTAAGCTGTGTTTACAAGTCTATATCTCTTACATTTCTAATCCTAGCACAGCCAAATTTAGCCATCGGCTTCCTTATAGCATTATCTTAAGGGCTGCATAAGCAATTTTGGTTCCTGTAACCCATGGGCTCCCATGGAACCCAAATTATGATGGCCCATAAAATGCGTCCCATTTCACATCAAATTTTGCGTGTAAGCTGTGTTTACAAGTCTATCTCTTACATTTCTTGTCCTAGCTGAACTAAATTTGGGAATTGGTTTCCTTATAGTATCTTGTAAAGGGTTGGGTAAGTAATTTTGTCTTGTGCAAATTCTGGGCTCCCATGGAACCCAAATTGTGATGGCCCATAAAATGTGCAATAATGGCAGATCTAGGTTTGCATGTAAGCATGTATATATCTATATTATGCATCTTATTCATACTTCACCGATACTGGGGCATGATGGGGTCCCTCTACCACCCCCCGTCCCCACTCCCTCCACACACACCCTCACCACCCTTTATTTTTATTTTACATATTTCTGTGTTGTTTTAGTCAATTCTTACACATATATGTTGCCCCCCACACACCCCCCACTTGAAATTCTATTTTTTTTCTATTTTTTTACACATATTTCTGTGTTGTTTTGGTTCGTTCTTACACATAACTTCTGACACATGTATATATGTTGCCCCCCTCCACATCCCCCACCCCACCCACCCCACTCAAAACTAGATTTTTTTTTATACTTATTTCTGTGTTGTTTTGGTCAGTTATTACACATACGTTGCCCTCCCCCACCACCCCTTCCCCACATTCCCCCTGGCCCCCCCACTCTTGAAACTTTATTTTTTCTTCATATTACAGTATTGTTTTTGTCAATTCTTGCACATAGCTATGTTGCCTCCTCCCCCTCCCCTCCATGCCCCCACCCCCACCCCACTCAAAATTGGAATATTTTGATTTTGATTTTTAGCACGACTGATCAGAGATCAGCAGAGCTTATGCCGTGGTGCGGCGTCCGTCGTCCGTCCGTCCGTCTGTCCGTCCGTCTGTCCGTTAACTTTTATTTGTAGCGACATCTCCTCTGAAACTATTGGATGGATATTCATGAAACTTTACAGAAATGTTGCCCATAAATCTAGTTGATCCTAGCAAAAATTCATGTTGATGTGAAATCCAAGATGGCCGCCAAAGCTAAAAATAGAGTTTTAAAGTACAAGTTTGTAGCAACTACTTCTTGAAAAGTATAAGTGATATTGATATGGGACTTTTTCTAAAATGATCAGCATGACATGATGTTGGTCCTTGTCAAAAATCGTTTTGATTCAACGTTAAACATGGCTGCCAGCTGCCATCTTTGTTTACATAGAGTTATATAGTAAAAAACTTGTAGCGACTACTCCTCTGAAACTACTTGGCGGATTTTCATGAAACTTTACAGGAATGTTTCTCTTGATGTCTTATTGATCCTAGCAAAATTTCAGATCTGCCAGAAATTCAAGATGGCCGTCACAGCTAAAAATAGATTTGTAAAAACTAAGTTTGTAGCGACTACTTCTTGAAAACTATAAGTGATATTGATATGGGACTTTTTCTAAAATGATCAGCATGACATGATGTTGATCCCAGTCGAACATTATTTTGATTCGACGTTAAACATGGCTGCCAGTGGCCATCTTTGGTTACATAGAGTTATAGAGTAAAAACTTGTAGCGACTACTCCTCTGAAATTACTTGACGGATGTTCATGAAACTTCAGAGGAATGTTGCTCTTGATGTCTAGTTGATCCGAGAAAAATTTCAGGCTCGCCGGAAATTCAAGATGGCCGCCACGGCTAAAAATAGATTTTTAAAAAATCAGTTTGTAGCGACTACTTCTTGAAAACTATAAGTGATATTGATATGTGTCTTTTCCTAAAATGATCAGTATGACATGATGTTGATCCTTGTCGAAAATTATTTTGATTCGACGTTAAACATGGCTGCCAGTGGCCATCTTTGTTTACATAGAGTTATATAATGAAAACTTGTAGCGACTACTCCTCTGAAACTACTTGACGGATTTTCATGAAACTTCACAGGAATGTTGCTCTTGATGTCTAATTGATCCTAGCAAAACTTCAGGTCGGCCGGAAATTCAAGATGGCTGTCACGGCTAAAAATAGATTTTCAAAAAACAAGTTTATGGCGACTTCTTGAAAACTATAAGTGATATTGATATGTGACTTTTTCTAAAATGATCAGCATGTCATGATGTTGGTCCTTGTCAAAAATCGTTTTGATTCAATGTTAAACATGGCTGTCAGCGGCCATCTTTGTTTACATAGAGTTATCTACTAAAAACTTGTAACGACTACTCCTCTGTAACTACTCGACGGATTTTCATGAAACTTTACAGGAATATTGCTCTTGATGTCTTATTGATCCTAGAAAAAGTTCAGGTTGGCCGGAAATTCAAGATGGCCGCCATGGCTAAAAATAGATTTTCAAATTCAAGTTTGTAGCGACTACTTCTTGAAAACTATAAGTGATATTGTATGGGACTTTTTCTGAAATGATCAGTATGACATGATGTTGATCCTTGTCAAAAATTATTTTGATTTGACATTAAACATGGCCGCCAGCGGCCATCTTTGTTTACATAGAGTTATATAATGAAAACTTGTAGCGACTACTCCTATGAAACTACTTGATGGATTTTCAGGAATGTTGACCTAGCTATCAAAAATCTATCAGTAGAGCTTCAAGGTCATTGACCTCTTGTTTTACATATATTTGTGTTGTTTTGGTCAATTCTTACCTAGCTTCTTACACATATATGTTACCCTCCCAACCCCATCCCCGCCTCACCCCCACCTCTCCCCCACCGCCACCTCTCCCCATCCCCATTCAGAACTCATTTTTTTTTGTTTACATATTTCTGTGTTGTTTTGGCCAGTTCTTACATAGCTTCTTACACATATATGTTGCCCTCACCCCCACACCGCCACCCCCACCTCTCCCCCATCCCTTCACCCCACCCCACTCAAACTCTTTTTTTTATAGATATTTCTGTGTTGTTTTGGTCAAATCTTACACATATAGCGATGTTGTTCTCCCCACTCCCCCCCCCCCCCCGCACCCCCTCCCCACACACACACTCGAAACTATTTTTTTGTATTGTTGGATGTGCAACACCCCCTCCCCCTCCCCCCACATTGCTTTATGGGCTCCCCTCACATGGAGGACAGGGGGAGAGGAATTGTTTTCATTTTATCTTCCATTATTTGGACATTAATATTTTAATTTGAACTCAATCATTTACATATAAAACAATTTAGATTCAATTCAGATACACAGATGAATCAGTAAAAAAAATGAAATGAGGCCACAATAAAAATTGCCAGATATCAGCTCCCTCCCTGAGTTGCCTTTCGACCACAAATTTCTTTAAAATGACAGCAATTTTTAAAATAAAACAGATAAAATAATAAAATTTCACATAATTTTATATCGGCCCAAGTTTCTATACAAGCCCCATCCCCCAACCCCACCCCACATTGTTTTAGCCTTGTTTTCTGATATTATATACTAGCTATATAATTTATTATTCTCTGAAAAATCGAATAGTCGAGCTGCGCTGTTCTCCGACAGCTCTTGTTCAACATTTCACGTCATTCATTCACACTATGCGTCATTCGCAACATCTCGTACACAGCTTCGCAGCATTACTTGAATATAATACGCAGGTTTCCATATTGGTTACGTCATAGCGCCTTAGATACCCGCCAAAATAAATTTGCATCCAAATGTTGCAATGTTATTCAGCCAATTGCTCCATCAATAGTTTATTTACATGAAAGCAGTAATAAAACCTTCATCTGCATTGTAAAAAACAAACAACGCAAATTATACATCAACACGTGTGGCCAGTGGCCTTATTGTTTACATAGCAACAGTGCGCTATTTTCTGTGCCGTGCCAAGATTTTGAACCGAAGCGGGAATGACGGGATAGGCCGAGCGTTCACGATTGACTATGATTGACTATGAAATAAACATCTGTCAAAACCACATCTCTACCTAACCTCTGCTCATACCCTCCAAAGAAATCATTTTAGCACCCTACGACCCGGAAGTACTTCCTGACTGGTCTGACACCTTCCATATGCATAAAGGAAGTAGATGTTAGTACAATGATGTAAGATGAAAGTAATGAGTCCACTTTAAAGGGATCCTGACTGGTCTGACACCTTCCATATGCATAAAGGAAGTAGATGTTAGTACATCGATGTAAGATGAAAGTAATGAGTCCACTTTAAAGGGACACACGGCAATTGAGTTTAGTCAAACTTACTTTTTCTACATAAAAATTGCATTTGTTTAATCATTAATATTATTTATAAGAATAGCATAAGGCAAATTTTTAGCTCTACAGAGCTTATGGGATGGCGAGTTGTCCGTCATTCGTCTGTTAACCTTTACCTCGTTAAGACGATAGGGCCTTCATTTTTCATCCGATCTTTACCAAATTTTAACAGGTTGTTAATATCAATGAAAGCTCAGACATGTTTGAAAACCAGCCAGATTGGACCAGTAACAGCGGAGTTATGGCCCTTGATTTAGCTAAAAATGCTATAATTTGCCTCGTCATAGGATAGGGCCTTCATTTTGCATCTGATCTTTGCCAAACTTTACCAGATTTTATGACTTTCTTTTTTATATTATTATTTTTTCTTTTTTTTTCTTTTCTTTTTGTTTAATTTTTTTTTTTTTAAATGATTATTTTTTCATTATTTTTTTTTTATGTTTTTTTATATATTTTTTTGCTCTATGTTGGACCAGTCAGGACTAGTAACAGAGGAGTTGTGGCTCTTGATTTAGTTAAAAATGCTATATTTTGCGTCGTTAATATGGTAGGGCCTTCATTTTTTATCTGACCTTTACCAGACTTTACCAGATTCTTTAGTTATGGTGCTTGATTTAGTTAAAAAGCTGTAAATGGCAGTCACTCGCTTCATTGATGTTATAGGAGCCATGTTAGCAAGTAGAGCATCCACAGGCCCTCTTGGGCCTCTTGTTTTTGGCATATTACTAACAGTAGATTATATTTCATCAGTAATATATTCAAACCCATGGTAGAATAACGAAGAATAGTTGAACAATCAACATTGTATTTAAATATATGCAAGTAAGTTTAAAGTCAAAATGATACTGGATTAATAAATCGAAAGGCTTATTTTAATGCTCACCCCGGGGCTTAGAGGGATAACTTTAATTGTTACATTTACATAACTTTCTCATGAACTATAATTATGCACTAGATGCTTTAAACCTAGTTTATAGCTTAATCTTTGGAAGACAAAACGTTCTATTTTGACATAGGGTAGTGCATGGATTTCATCTATGAACTTGACCTACTTTTTGGAGCTGATGATTTTTGATTTTTTTTAATAGAATGGCATTTTGTTTTTAGACAAAACTTCACAGAAATGCTGCTCTTGATGTCTAGTTGAACCTAGCAAAAATTCAGGTTGGCCGGAAATGCTAGATGGCCGCAACGGCTAACGATAGATTTTAAAAATGCGATATTGTGGCGACTACTTCTCAAAAACCGTAAGAGATATTGATTTAGAACCTTTACCAAAATGACTGGTAGGACATGTAGTTCATCCTAACCAAGGGGGCTGGCGCGGCGGATTTGTAACCGGAGGCCCCGGGTTCAATCCTCCGTGGTGCCACTGAGTTCCGTCGGTGTGTTCTTGGGCAAGACACTTTCCCTTAGCCTCGTCCGTCGGATGGGACGTAAACCGGGCGGTCCCGTGTATCGGTCTATCCTCCGAGCACCTTAAAGAACCACGTTAAAGAACCATAGGAATCTGTTCGATAATAAGAGTAGGGCAGGTTCCCGGATTCCTTTGTATCCTTCCCCTCTCTCTGGGGCGGCTCTAAATAACCTATACTGTGTTGAAGAGCCGTTAAACAATGTTCAGTTCAGTTCAGTTCATCCTAACCAAAGTTCATTTTGATTGGATGTCAAACAGAAAAAATAACCGTGCATGACACCACTATTTCTCCATTCTGTTTGCTCTAAGAAACAATAGCAGGGCCTGGCACCTCTATCTTCCCATTCTGTCTGCTTTAAGAAACAATAATAGGGCCTGTCACCACTATCTTCCCATTCTGCTGGCTCTAAGAAACAATGACTGGTCCTGGCACCACTATCTTCCTGTTCTGATGGCTGTAAGAAACAATAACAGGGCCTGACAGATCTATCTTCTTATTCTAGAGGCTCGAAGTAACAATTGCACAACATGACACCATCTTCACATTCGGTGTGTTCTTGGGCAAGACACATTCCCTTAGCCTTGTCCGTCGGATGGGGACGTAAACCGGGCGGTCCCGTGTATCGGTCTATCCTCCGAGCACGTTAAAGAACCATAGGAATCTATTCGATAATAAGAGTAGGGCAGGTTCCCGGATTCCTTTGTATCCTTCCCCTCTCTCTGGGGCGGCTCTAAATAACCTATACTGTGTTGAAGAGCCGTTAAACAACGTTCAGTTCAGTTCAGTTCATCCTAACCAAAGTTCATTTTGATTGGATGTCAAACATGGCCACCAGCGGCCATCTTTGTTTACATAGAGTTATATATATATAGGAAAAACTTGTGGCGACTAATCCTCTGAAACCACTTGACGGATTTTCATGAAACTTCAGTTATATTGCTCTTGATGTCTAGAAAATTTGGTTAACGTTTTGTATGTAAGCTTGTATCTCAAAAACTACATTCAAACTTCGGTAACTCGAACGTCGATTCCTCGAATACCATCGGTAACTCGAACACATACTCGGGTCCCGGCACAACTCCTATATGATTCAATGTAATTTATCCTTGGTCATTCGAATATTATTTCTCGAATACCACCCCAAATACCACCCCAAACTCGAAGACTTTTAACGGTCCGAGGATGTATGTGTGATTAATACCCACCGGAAACTCGAATGTGTGATCCATTGCCATGCGACGTCAGCCATTGATTTTACACGCCACTTAAGTTCAATCGAAGCGTGAAAGAAAACCAAGCGGTGTGAAAGTTTTGTTTGATTAGCGATAATAAACAGGTGAAATGTTTAATTTGTGTGAACTTATTTTATGAATAATTATGATCAACTAAACACATTTCCCAATCAAATAAGGTTTGTTTATTAGTCCCCCACCGGTCCCGGGGGTGACTATAGGTTTGCACCCCATCCTTCCGTCCGTCCTTCCGAAATGCTTGTCCGGGCCATATTTTCAATACTATAAGAATGAGATACCAAACTTGGTATGTGGATATATCTTGGGATAGCGGTGTGTCCCGTACCAAAAAAGGTCACTGTGACCTCTCTCATAGAAAATGCTTGTCCGGACCGTATTTTCAATACTATAACACTTAGAGATACCAAACTTGATATTTGAATACATCTTGGGATAGCGGTGTGTCACATACCAAAATAAGGTCACAGTGACCTTGATCTGTGACCTCTGTTATAGAAAATGTTCCGAAAATGCTTGTCCGGGCCATATTTTCAATACTATAAGACTTTGAGATACCAAACTTGGTATGTGGATACATCTTGGGATAGCGGTGTGTCGCGTACCAAAAAAGGTCACTGTGACCTTGACCTTGACCTGTGACCTCTCAAAGAAAATGCTTGCCCGGACCATATTTTCAATACTATAACACAGATACCAAACTTGATATTTGAATACATCTTGGAATAGCGGTGTGTCGCATACCAAAATAAGGTCAGTGTGACCTTGACCTGTGACCTATGTCATAGAAAATGCTTGTCCGGACCGTATTTTCAATACTATAACACTTAGAGATACCAAACTTGGTGTGTGAATACATGTTGGGATAGTGATATGTCGCGTACCAAAAAAAGGTCATTGTGACCTTGACCTGTGACCTCTGTCATAGAAAATGCTTGTCCAGACCGTATTTTCAATATTATTTTTTAACACTTAGAGATACCAAACTTGGTATGTGAATACATCTTGGGATAGCAGTGTGTCGCGTACCAAAATAAGGTCATTGTGACCTTGACCTGTGACCTCTGTCATAGAAAATGCTTGTCCGGATCGTATTTTCAATACTATAACACTTAGAGACCCCAAACTTGGTATGTGAATACATCTTTGGATAGTGGTGTGTCGCGTACCAAAATAAGGTCATTGTGACCTTGACCTTGATCTTTGACCTCCATCATAGAAAATGTCTGGAAAATGTTTGTCTGGGCCAGTGGGGGATTATGGATTGCCCTGCAATTCTTGATGCTCTTGTTGATTTTAATTAAAAATATAAAATATTAAATGTGTTCACTTTTGAAGAAAAAAATCATCATTAATTAATCGTTTTGCGAGTGATTACTTCCTGATCAGTAATTTATTGGCTACACTTGTATATAAACTTGATTTTTAGCTCGACTTTTCCGAAGAAAGAGCTATTGTCATCATAATCGATCGTCGTCGTCTGCGTCCCATGGTTAAAGTTTGTACATACAGACCCAGTTGCTTTCAAGTACCCCAAATAAATGCAGAACGAAAGCAGAATGAATGCAGAATTAATGCTGAATGAAAGGAAAATGAGCCCAGAATGAACAAAGAACAAACTCAGAATGATCTTTGCATGATCTATATTTATGCCCCCGAAGGGTGACATATAGTAGTCGCACTGTCTGTCCGTTCGTCGGTACAATCGTGTCCGCTTCATAACTCTGACAATAATGAACGGATTTTCAAATAACTTCGCACAATTGCTCACCACAACAAGACAACGTGTCGTGCACAAAATCCAGGTCCGTGGCTCCAAGGTCAAGGTCACACTTAGAGATCAGAGGTCAAAATCCGTTCATCTGTACAATCGTGTCCGCCTCATAACTCTGACAATAATCGATGGATTTTCAAATAACTTCGCACAATTGCTCACCACAAGACGTCGTGTCGCGCACAATTTTTTTTATTTTTTATTTTTTTTTATTTTTTTAAATTTGTTTTTTCATTTATTTTTTAACTTTTATTTCATTTTTTTGTTTTTTAATAATTTTTAAATATATTTGTTGGTTTCATATTGCTCCAAGGTCAAGGTCACACTTACAGGTCACTTCGGGGGCATTTGTCACTTACTGTAACATTTCTTGTTTAATAATGTATTTCGTTTGTTACATTCATTTCGTTCGTTTTCAGTGTTCAACGTTTTAAATAATGAATGATGAATGCATTTTTTAAAACGCTGAAAACGAACGAAACGAACACATCGAACGAAACGACCGCAAATGCATTTCGCTATTTCGAAGAACTTCCAGTATTATCCTTTCGTGTTGATAATTAAAGTCTCGATTTAAATGAATTGCATTAATATAAAAAATTTACACTGTGTAAATGGTGTTTTTAAGCATGATTACACACTTTCATTTTTAGCTCTACTGATCAGAGATCAGCAGAGCTTACGCCGTGGTGCGATGTCCGTCCGTAAACCTTTTTTGTAGCGACAACTCCTCTGAAACTACTGGATGTATTTTCATGAAACTTTACAGAAATGTTGCCCATGAATGAAGTCTTGTTGATCCTAGCAAAAATTGAAGTTGATGTGAAATCCATGATGGACACCAAAGCTAAAATAGATGTTTAAAAAATAAGTTTGTAGCGACTACTTCTTGAAAACTGTGTGATATTGATATGGAACTTTTTTCTAAAATGATCAGCATGACATGATGTTTGTCCTTGTCGTAAATTGCTTTGATTCGATATTAAACACCAGGCCACCAGTGGCCATCTTTGTTTACATAGTTATATAGTAAAAACTTGTAGGGGTTACTCCTTTGAAACTACATGATGGATTTTCATGAAACTTCCCAGGAATTTTGCTCTTGATGTCTAATTGATCCTAGAAAATGTTAAGGTCGGCCAGAAATTCAAGATGGCCGGCACAATTAAAAATAGTTTAAAAAAAAGAAAGTTTGTAGCGATATTGATATGGAACTTGCTCCAAAATGATCAGAATGACATCTTAAAGTTGATGCTTGTCGAACATTATTTTGATTCGACATTAAACGTAGCTTCCTGGAGTGGCCATCTTTGTTTACATAGTTATATAATTAAAACTTGTAGCAACTACTCTGAAACTAGGTGACAGATTTTCATGGAACTTCACAGGATTGTTCCTCTTGATGTCAGGTTGATCCTAGCAAAAGTTCAGGCTGGCTGAAAATTCAAGATGGCCTCCAGGGCTAAAATATGTTAAAAAAACCCACAAATTTGTAGCGACTACTTCCTGAAAACTATAAGTGATATTGATATGGGGGACTTTTTCTAAAACGATCAGCATGACATGAGGTTGGTCAATGCATTGAACATGGCTGCCAGCGGCCATCTTTGTTTACATAGAGTTATATAGTGAAAGCATGTCCTCTGCATTACGCGGACCCGCCATAATTCCATTAAGCGATGGGAAAGCTTATATAGCAGGATTTTATAATGGATATTTCGACAATAAAACACGTTCACAAACATATTTTACTGAAAAAATGTGATAACCTGTTGATAATTACCTATTAAATGTTTTAATTTTACAATATGAAAACTTTTAAAGCCGAAATTAAGGTTTTATTTCATACCCCAGCCATCCCCGTTTTCCCTTCTTGGAGAAGAGGTTGGATGGGGTATGAAAGTAATACTCCGTCCACGTAATGAAAACTACTCAACGGATTTTTATGAAACTTCACAGGAATGTTGCTCTTGATATCTAGTTGATCCTAGCAAAATTTCAGGTCGCCCAGAAATTCAAAATGGCCACCACGGCTAAAAATAAATTTTTAAAAAAATAATTTGTAGCGACTACTTCTTGAAAACTGTAAGTGATATTGATATGGCAGGACATCTCCTTGTTGAAAATATTTTGATACAACATTAAACATGGCTCCGATGGCCATCTTCGTTTACATAGAGTTATATAATAAAAACTTGCAGCGACTACTCCGACAGATTCCATGAAACTTCACAGGAATGCTGATCTAGCTATCAAAAACCTATCAGTAGAGCTTAAAGGTCATTGACCTCTTGTTACTGATTTAAAATGGGACATATTATATTTATTGTGTTTATATTATTATATTATTTCAATATAAAACTAAAATAATGTTGATAAAAGCAGCATATTTTATATAGTGTCAAGTATGTTAACAATTTGGATGAAACTACTATAAACCTGGAAGAAAACGGAATAATCATCAATGTGTACCACAAAGCATGTCAACAAAAGGACCCATACTTCAACATGATCACATAAACATTAGTTGCCGACTCGTGATAAAAATCGCATGACTGGATATCGTGCGTAATTTAATCGTGAGAGATGTTGTGATTGGTAAACGCTGAACGAATGAACATTATGTTGCGTTTACTCCGTGTATTTAAATGAACGCATAGTGTCATTTATATAATGTATTCATAAAAACGAAATTTAAACGGAACTCGAACAGAAAGCATTTTTGGAGTACTTGAACGCAACTGGGTCTGTAAGCTTGTATCTCCCAAACCACATTACATAATGGATTGAAACTGCACACAGGTATTCAGCATCATTAGTTGACACCACAGACTCAGTTGATATAACTCTAGCTTTTATTTTGACAGAATTATGGTCCTTTTCATACTTCGAAAACTTGGTTAACATTTGTATGTAACCTTGGTGAAAGTTTGTATGTAAGCTTGTATCTCCCAAACCACATTACATAATGGATTGAAACTTCACACATGTATTCAGCATCATTAGTTGACACCAAAGACTCAGTTGATATAACTCTAGCTTTTATTTTGACAGAATTATGGTCCTCTCCATACTTAGAAAACTTAGTTAAAGTTTGTATGTAACCTTGTATCTCCCAAACCACTTTACACAATGGATTGAAACTTTACACATGTATTTAGCATCATTAGGTGACACCACAGAGTCAGGTGACATAACTCCTGCTTTTATTGTGACAGAATTATGGTCCTTTCATACTTAGAAAACTTGGTTAAAGTTTGTATGTAAATTTGTATCTCGCAAAGTACTTTACATAATGGATTAAAACTTCACACATGCATTCAGCATCATAAGACAACACCACAGAGCCAGGTTCTATAACTCTTGCTTTTATTTTAACAAAATTGTGGCCTCTTTTATTCTTCGAAAATTTGGTTAAAGTTTGTATGTAAGGTTACATCTCCAAAAGTACTTTAAATAATGGATTGAAACTTCACACATGTTTATGGCATCTTGTATAGCTCATGTTTTTATTATAACAAAATTATGGCCCCTTTTATATTTAGAAATATTGGTTGAAGCTTGTATGTAATTGATGGAAACCTTGTTTATCAATTGTAATTTCACCAAAGTCGAGCATCTGCACCGTTGGAGGTGCTCTTGTTGTATATTCTATTCAATTATGTTCAACTCATTATTCCGATTCCCAGTTTTAAGGAATTGCGCTATTTCTCATAATAAATGCTTAATAAACACTTGATGCTCCCCGAAATTTTTTGGGGAGCATTATAGTCGCCACTTTGTCCGTCTTTCCATCCTTAGGTCCTTCCATCCGTCCGTCCTTCCGTTCATCCCACTTTTGTCCGAAGCATAACTTCAAAACTACTTATGTGACTACAATGAAACTTCACACAATGATAGAGGGCAATGAGAGGAAGTGGAAGTGCAGAGTGCAAGAACCGTAACTCTTGTCATCATTCAAGAGTTATTGCCCTTTGTAATTTTGTCCAGAGCATAACTCAAAAACTACTAATGAAACTGAAATGAAATTTCAAACAATGATAAAAGGCAGTAAGAAGAAATGCAGAGCACAAGAACCATAACTATTTCTTCATTCAAATTAGAGTTATTGCCCTTTGTCATTTTATACTTACAATTCTTGCCCAGAGTATAACTCAAAAACCACTCGAGTGACTTTAATGAAACCACTCATTGATAAAGGGCAGTGGGAGAAAGTGTAGGTCCCAAAACCATAACTCTATCTTGATTCACATAAATATAATTATTGCCCTTTGTAATTGTATACTTATAATTCATGTCCGTAGCATAACTCAGAAACTACTAATAGGACTGCAGTGAAACTTCACGCAATGATAAAGGGCAATGAGAGAAAGTGCAGAGATCTACAACCAATCTTTGTTCACATTAGAGTTATTGCCCTTTGTAATTTTAAACTTGTAATTCTTGTTCAAAGCATTTAAGTCAAAATCTACTAATGGAACAGCGGATTGAAAAACGCTGGGTAATACAAGGCCCTATGATAAGCTGAGGATGCATTTTCGGGGAGCATCCATCGGTTCTACCGATTTTCTTGATCCTGTATTTTCCTGGTAATAATTACATTTAAATACATTCTGTTATACGGTTTAAACAAATATGCAAGCAAATAATAACATATTAAGAAGGATTAATTGCAAACGTAAGTAGCACCGTTGTTGACGGTATACAAGTTCGGATAGATGATGTTTTTGTTGTTGCCAAATTCGATTTCTTGAACCGCCCGATTTCTCTAACATATTCTAATGGTCCCCAAGACCTCGATTATCGAAGTTTATATTTCACATAAAGGATTGAAACTTCATACATGTATTTGGTATCATTAGACAACATCATTGAACCAGGTTCTATAATTCATGCTTTTATTTTAACATAATTATGGCCCCTTTTGTATTTAGAAAATTGGGTTAAAGTTTTGTATGTAAGCTTGTATCTCGAAATCTACTTTACATAATGGATTGAAACTTCACAAATGTATTCCACATCATTATAGACATCATACAGCCAGGATCTACAACTCTTGCTTTTATTTTAAAAAATGATGGCGCTTTTTATACTTTATAAAAGATTGGTAACAGTTTTGCATGTAGGCTTGTCAACTTAGTCTTTTTAAATTTGTCAATATAACTTAGATATGCACACAGAGGGCCAGATAATTTTTTTGCCTAAGGAGTATTTCACTCCTTGAAATAAGACTGGTGGGGTATAATTACAAGTGAAAAGTAATTAAAGAGTATTTTTCAAACAACGGGATTATTTTCATATTTAGACATGTATTTATTAGTACCAGATACGTCTTCATCTGCTAACATTTCAGAACTTTGTCATCTTTTGTTTAAGAGACAGTTTTGTGGCTTCTACATGAGACTTAGTATCACAATGACGTTCAATTGTAGACTTTTGAATGTTTGTCGTGCCTTCATTGCCCCAGACAGTTTTCATTTTGAATTCTTGACAAAGTGAACATTTAAATCGTACAACAGCGGACTTGCTGTCATTATTTTCGATCTCAGCCAAGGAAAGCTCGTTTTCCAACTTGACAACGTTTTTTCCGTAACTTTATTTCCATCATGTTTCTTTTTTTGACAAGATTTAATGACGTCAGTTAAAATATCATTCATAATACCACCAACAATCTTTTCTGCAGAAATTTCAACCGCTACCGGTTGAAAGAAATATAGCATCTTCTTTTGACTTGCTATGTTGGATGCTGTTCAAACGCCCAGACGAAATTGATAGTATTCAAATGCCCAGAAGATTGTGAACGAAATCGGCAATGAATAATTAATAGCCGAAAGTCATTTGTAAATACTCGAGAATCTCCGGCTGCTCGATGCAGCACTTTGTATATAGACGGAGATTATCAGGTAAATACGATTTGCTGCGATTGGGAGAAATCGCCATGACGTCACGCACATTTGCATATTGCCTGGTTACATGATGATGCTGATTTTAAAATGCTGTTTAAATGTACTCCCCGCAGTGGTTACTTCCCCTATGTTATTGGCTATTGCGGAGGTTGACTCGGAAGCTAATGAAATGTTTACGCCTGTTTACCAGATAGCATGCGCAACTAGTAATTATTATGCATTTCTGTAACTCACAGAATTTTGAATCAATGAGTATCTGCCGATTTTGTATGCGTATTTTACGCAAATACACATCCTATCTGGACCTCGGCACATGCATTCACTGTCATATAAAGAGATCAGAAACGAGTGCCAGAATTCTGCAGAATTCTGCCTTTCAACTTAGAGTGCCATTAAATAGAAAGTTGAGTGTCTAACGATGGGCAGTACTACTTGTTCTTTTTATGCCCCCGAAATATAGTAGTTGCACTGTATTTCCCTTCGTCCCTGTTCGTCTGTACAATCGTGTCCGCTTCATAACTCTGACAATAATGGACGGATTTTCAAATAACTTCGCACAATTGCTCACCGCAACAAGACGTGTCACGCACAAAATCCAGGTCCGTGGCGTCAAGGTCACAGAGGTCAAAGGTCAAAACAAAGTGCTTTCGTGTCAGGTTAATAACTCTGACATTCATGGACATATTTTCAAATAACTTGGCACATTTGCTCACCACAACTAGACGACATGTCGTGCACAAAACCCAGGTCCGTGGTTTCAAGTCAAGGTCACATTTTGAGGTCAAATTATGTCACATTCATGGACATATTTTCAAATAACTTGGCACATTTGCTCACCACAACAACATGATGTGTCGCGCACAAAATCCAGGTCCGTGGCCCCAAGGTCAAGGTCACACATAGGTCAAAGTTCAAATCGTGTCCAGTCAATAACTCTGGCATTCCTGGACGGATTTTCAAATTACTTGGCACAAGTGCTCACCACTATAAGAAGATGTATCGAGCACAAATCCAGGTCTGTGGCCCCAAGGTCAAGGTCACACTTAGAGGTCAAAGGTCAATTTGTGTGAGACAATAACTCTGGCATTCCTGGACGGATTTTCAAATAACTTGTTTTCATTAATTTTTTTGTGATTTTTTTAATTTATTTTTTGTCAATTTTTTTTGTGATTTTTTTTTTTAATATTTTTTTTTTTATTTTATTTTTTTTTTAATATTTTTTTTTTTTTGAATTTGTTTTTTTTAATATTTTTTTATTTTTTTTATTTTATTCTTATTATTATTTTTTAATATATATATTATTTTTTTCCAATTATTTTTAAATATATCTCTTGGTTTTATATTGCTCCAAGGTCAAGGTCACACTTATACAGGTCACTTCGGGGGCAATTGTCACTTACTGTGACATTTCTTGTATACCATTGAATTGTATAAGTAAATACCACTCTATAAGTAAATACCATTGAACCTCAGGTGGCCAGTACAGATTTCTTGTCTAGACTAGGGTTCGCGTGAGTAAAGATAGATATAAATAACCAGTCGTTTGACTGGCTTTTACATGTATGTTATTGCAACTTCTGGACCAGAGTGTAAATGCAAAGATTGTTTTAAAATGTATTTTAATCCTATTCTGTAAGAGTAGGGCACAGTTCTGGGATTCCTATGTATCCTTCCCCTCTCTCTGGGGTGACTCTAAATAACCTATACTGTGTTGATGAGCTGTTGGACAACATTCACTTCAATTCAATTCAATTAATCATAGTCTGTGTACTGTGATTCCCTGCGTTAGACAGTGGCATTAACTGAGTAAGATACCAGTTTAATACAACCAATTCGAAAGTGTTTGCTTGCATAAGCATTCATTTTTAGCTCGACTATTTGAAGAATAGGAGAGCTTATGCAATCACCCCGGCGTCCCATATCAAGGTTTGCGTGTAAGCTGTGTTTACAAGTTTATATCTCTTACATTTCTTATCCTAGCACAACCAGATTTGGCCATGGGCTTCCTTATAGCATTATCTTAAGGGCTGCATAAGCACTTTTGGTTCCTGTAACCCATGGGCTCCCATGGAACCCAAATTCTGCCCTAAAAATGTGTCTGTTTCACATCAAAGTTTGCGTGTAAGCTGTGTTTACAGGTCTATCTTGTCCTAGCTGAACTAAATTTTGGAATTGGTTTCCTTATAGTATGTTTTAAAGGGTTGGATAAGTAATTTTGTCTTCTGCAAATTCTGGGCTCCCATGGAACCCAAATTGTGATGGCCCATAAAATGTGCAATAAAGGCAGATCTAGGTTTGCATGTAAGCATGTATATATCTATAATTTTGGTTTGGGATTTTTTATAGCATTATGCATCTTATTCATACTTCACCCATATTGGGGCATGGGCTCCCTCCCCCCCCCCCCCCCCCCCCCCCCCCCCCTCAACACCCCCGCCGCCACTCCCCCGCTGCCACTCCCACCCCACTCCAAACCTTCTTTTTTTTACATATTTCTGTGTTGTTTTAGTCAGTTCTTACACATGTTGCCCACCCCCGCCTCTCACCACCCCGCCCCCCCCCCCCCCTTCCCCCCCCCCCCTCAAATCTCCCCCCCCTCAAATTCCCCCCCCCCCCCCACACTTTTTTTTTACATATTACTGTGTTGTTTTAGTCAATTGTTACACATACATGTTGCACCCTTAGAACCCCCCCCACCCCACAACCCACTCCCGTCTGTCGACCCCACTCCCCCTCCCCCACCCCCACCACCACCCCACTTGAAACTACGTGTTTTTTTTTACATATTTCTGTGTTGTTTTTGTCAATTCTTACACATATATGTTGCCCCCCACCCCCGACTTTCACCCCCTCACCCCCGCCCCCCTCCCCTCCCCCCCTCCACTTGAAACTATTTTTTTTTTTTCATATTTCTGTGTTGTTTTAGTCAATTCTTACACATAGCTATCTTGCTCACCCACCCCCATCCCCACTCCCCACAATCGAAATATTTTTATTTTTTATTTTGTTTTACCATATTTCTATGTTGTTTTGGTCAATTCTTACATAGCTTCTTACACATATATGTTGCCTTCCCCACCCCCCACCTCTCCCCCATCCCCACTCAAAACTCGATTTTTTAATTATTTCTTTTTACATACTTTTGTGTTTATTTGGTGAATTCTTACATAGCTTCTTGCACATATATGTTGCCCTCACCACCCCCACTCCACCCCCCCCCACCCCCCCACTATCCACCTTTGCCTCTCCCCCACCCCCACCCCGCACCCCACTCAAAACTCTAATTATTTTTTTTAATTATTTTTTTTACATATTTCTGTGTAGTTTTGGTCAATTCTTACACATATTATGTTGTGCCCCGAACCCCACCCCACATTGTAGTAGCCTTGTTTTATGATGGTATATACTAGCTATCAATTTATTATTCTCTGAAAAATCGAATAGTCGAGCTGCGCTGTTCTCCGACAGCTCTTGTTATTGTAGTGTTATCCGTGTATGTAAAAGGTGTGGTATATTGAACCTACTGCTATAACGCGGGTTATGGTGTTACCCTAGTAAAATAGTTTAAAATCGCAATTTAGGCTCCATTTACTACCGTAAATATGGATGTCCTTAAAGTGTTAACTGTGTATGGACAATCTCTTGGTTATGAGGGGAATAAGCTGAGAGACTTTATATACCATTGAATTGTATAAGTAAATACCATTACATTGTATAAGTAAATACCATTGAATTGTATAAGTAAATACCATTGAATTGTATAAGTAAATACCATTGAACAGTATAAGTAAATACCATTGAACTGTATAAGTAAATACCATTGAAATGTATAAGTAAATATAATTAAATTGTATCAGTAAATACCATTGAACAGTATAAGTAAATACCATTGAACAGTATAAGTAAATACCATTGTCTTGTATAAGTAAATACCATTGACTTGTATAAGTAAATACCACCGTATAAGTAAATACCATTGAAGTGTATAAGTAAATACCATTGAACTGTATAAGTAAATACCATTGAATTGTATAAGTAAATACCATTGAACCATATCAATAAATATCATTGAATTGTGTAAGTAAATACCATTGAATTGTATAAGTAAATACCATTGAACAGTATAAGTAAATACCATTGAACAGTATAAGTAAATAGCATTGAACAGTATAAGTAAATACCATTGAACTGTATAAGTAAATACCATTGAAATGTATAAGTTAATACCATTGAATTGTATAAGTAAATATAATTAAATTGTATCAGTAAATACCATTGAATTGTATAAGTAAATACCATTGAACAGTATAAGTAAATACCATTGTCTTGTATAAGTAAATACCATTGACTTGTATAAGTAAATACCATTGAATTGTATAAGTAAATACCACTGTATAAGTAAATACCATTGAACTGTATAAGTAAATACCATTGAACTGTATAAGTAAATACCATTGAATTGTATAAGTAAATACCACTTAACTGTATAAGAAAATGCCATTGAACTGTATAAGTAAATACCGTTGGACTGTATAACTAAATACAATTGAACTGTTTATGTAAATACCATTGAACTGTATCAGTAAATACCATTGAATTGTATAAGTAAATACCATTGACTTATATAAGTAAATACCAATGGCTTGTATAAGTAAATACCATTGACTTGTATAAGTAAATAACCATTGACTTGTATAAGTAAATACCATTGACTTGTATAAGTAAATACCATTGAACCGTATAAGTAAATACCATTGAACTGTAGAATTAAATACCATTGAACTGTATAAATAAATAATTAAATACCACTGACTTGTATAAGTAAATACCATTGAACGGTATAGGTAAATACTATTGAATTGTATAAGTAAATACCATTGAATTGTAAAAGTAACTACCATTGAATTGTATCAGTTTATACCACTGTATAAGTAAATACCATTGAACTGTATCAGTAAATACCATTGAATTGTATAAGTAAATGCCATTGAATTGTATAAGTAAATACCATATTACTGTATAAGTAAATGCCATTGAACAGTATAAGTAATCAGTATAATTAAATACCATTGACTTGTATAAGTAAATACCATTGAACTGTATAAGGAAAT
>JAWPHD010023410.1:0-22190 GCA_037043455.1 Cyrtodaria siliqua | reverse complement strand
AACTATAAAATCCAGTTTAATGAATTCATATAAGATTTGGTTGAATTCCGACAAGCGGTTTCTGAGAAAAAGTCGTCAGAAGCAAAAGATAGCGACGACGACGGACAGACAACGGACGGACGAAGAGTGATTCCAAAACATCACATTGAGCCTTCGGCTCAGGTAATCAAAAACACTGACGGATGACAACGATTTTTGAATTTTGACGTCCCGATGAGTTTCTTGCATTTGAGATTTACTAAAACATGTCAGAGAAATAACTGATAATAGAGTATATTGTGCTAAAAATACAAAAACTATTAATTGTTAACACGGGTCTTTAAAGAAAATCCATCTATACATAGTTGTTTTAACATATATACAAGTGCACATAGAGTGTTTCACGATTTAGCTCGAGGAAAAATATATAGTTGTAATTATATAAACAGACAATGTCTCTTCCGTATCGTCTAACATGTAGTGTACTGTGCACCCTTTCAATATCAGCACAAAGGCTTTAATTAGTGTAAGGTCAATTAATGCTAAATATGTGTTTTTGTATTAAGGTTGATAAAAATGTATAAATACTCTTTATATCCTGGTTATGGCTGACCCAGTTACAGGGACAGAAGACGATCTAGAAGAGTAATTCATAGTGCACATCAGTTTCATATGAAATTTGCATATGTATTATATTACCTTCCGTTAAATTATTTGTAAAGAAACGTTTGGTCTGGATGACTCATCTGCGTTGTGTTGCTAAATCATAAAGATTAATCTAAATTGGGAATATATTGATAATAGCTGTGCATCCGATTTAAAAAAAATGTATTCTTCTATCACAAAACAATTATTTATAAGACCCTTGAAACATCATGAAATTGAAACATCATATGAATTATGAGTTTTACAACAAAGATATTCGCGTGTTCTAGTTTTACAAACCAAACTATTTCATTAACATTAATTAAATCATATAGATAGTGGGTCTAGTTTAGGCGTCTTCTAGTTTTTCCTATGGATAACGGGTTCTAGTTTAGGCGTCCTCTAGTTTTCCAAACCGAACTATTTCGTTAACACTACTTCCATCGTATGGATAATGGGTTCTAGTTTAGGCGTCTTCTAGTTTTCCAAACCAAACTATTTCGTTAACACTACTTCAATCGTATAGATAATGGGTTCTAGTTTAGGCGTCTTCTAGTTTTTTTCCTATGGATAACGGGTTCTAGTTTAGGCATCCTCTAGTTTTCCAAAACAAGCTATTTCATTAACACTAATTAAATCGTATGGATAACGGGTTCTAGTTTAGTCGTTTTCTAGTTTTCCAGACCAAACTATTTCGTTAACACTACTACAATCGTGTGGATAACGGGTTCTAGTTTAGGCGTTTTCTAGTTTTTCAAACCAAACTATTTCACTAACGCTAATTAAATCGTATGGATAATGGGTTCTAGCTTAGGTGTCTTTCAGTTTTCAAACCAAACTATTTCACTAACGCTAATTAAATCGTATGGATAATGGGTTCTAGTTAAGGCGTCTTTTAGTTTTCCAGACCAAACTATTTCGTTAACACTACTTCAATCGTATGGATAATGGGTTCTAGTTTAAGCGTCTTTTAGTTTTCCAAACCAAACTATTTCGTTAACACTAATTAAATCGTATGGATAATGGGTTCTAGTTTAAGCGTCTTCTAGTTTTTCGTATGGATAACGGGTTCTAATTTAGGCGTCTTCTAGTTTTCCAAACCAAACTATTTCGTTAACACTACTTCCATCGTATGGATAATGGGTTCTAGTTTAGGCGTTTTCTAGTTTTCCAAACCAAACTATTTCATTAACACTAATTAAATCGTATGGATAATGGGTTCTAATTTAGGCGTCTTCTAGTTTTTCGTATGGGTAACGGGTTCTAATTTAGGCGTCTTTTAGTTTTCCAAACCAAACTATTTCGTTAACACTACTTCCATCGTATGGATAATGGGTTCTAGTTTAGGCGTTTTCTAGTTTTCCAAACCAAACTATTTCATTAACACTAATTAAATCGTATGGATAATGGGTTCTAGTTTAAGCGTCTTCTAGTTTTTCGTATGGGTAACGGGTTCTAATTTAGGCGTCTTTTAGTTTTCCAAACCAAACTATTTCGTTAACACTACTTCCATCGTATGGATAACGGGTTCTAGTTTAGGCGTCTTTTAGTTTTCCAAACCAAACTATTTCGTTAACACTAATTAAATCGTATGGATAATGGGTTCTAGTTTAAGCGTCTTCTAGCTTTTCGTATGGGTAACGGGTTCTAATTTAGGCGTCCTCTAGTTTTCCAAACCAAACTATTTCGTTAACACTACTTCCATCGTATGGATAACGGGTTCTAGTTTAGGCGTTTTCTAGTTTTCCAAACCAAACTATTTCGTTAACACTAATTAAATCGTATGGATAATGGGTTCTAATTTAGGCGTCTTCTAGTTTTCCAAACCAAACTATTTCGTTAACACAACTTCAATCGTATGGATAATGGGTTCTAGTTTAGCGTATATTTTATGCACATTGAATATGAATCAGAAACCCATTATGATGGTTGTATTCGTATTTGGATTGACACCCATAATACTTCCAGATCTCCTCCAGCCCCTTTAATATATGTGTGGTAATTTGTTGATGACCTTCATTTTAGACGAACATTTGTTCATAAATGTGATTGTTACAAAAATAAATTTAAATTCGATGACAGAAGCAAACATTGAACAAATTAATGAATTTGGAATAATTAGCTGATTTGCCAACTTAGACTTCTGTGTTTGTGGTGTCATATCTTGCCATTTATTTATCTTTGTAATTATTATTTGCCTTTTTTTGGTTGATTGTGGTCCTTGAATGCTCTGTTTTTGTTGGACTTTCATATCAACTTTTCCAATATTAGAAAGATAAAAAATATTCGCACAGAAGTTCCCCTATAAATACGTATTATGAAGTATTGCAGTTGACCTTATCTATACTGCTGATACTTGAGCTTGAAATAAACATCGCCATGAGGAGATACAATTACGAGATGAAAATGTAATACCAAATGTCTCTTGAACACCTGAGACATAAACAGAGCACGTAGGCAACTTAGAATAGATTTATGGGGACTTTTAAATGTCGCCTTTAAGGTAAAATAAATAGACGTTTACAACAAAAACAAATTATTTATTATACTACTTAGATACTACTTAGATTAATAAATAAAACGTGGGTAGTCGAAATTAAAAGGAGAAAATTATGTTTAACTGATTTCATTTAAAAACTGCAATTGCCTTATCACACAGAAAATAATGTACGAAGGACCTTATGTAAACCTGTGTGATTTGGCTATTGCAGTTTTCAAATGAACGCAGCTTTACATCTAATGCCCTTCGTACATTACGTTCTGTGTGGTTTTGTTAATTGCAGTTTTCAAATGAGCACAGGTTCACATAATGCCCTTTGTACATTATTTCTGTGTTATTAGAAATTCTCCGATGCCATGCGATACAAAGTGTACCAAAGAGTATACGAATATTTCATGGGAATCCGATAACGATAGGGAATTCCAACACTCGGTATAATTGTTGTTACCGGAATCGAGGCTCTCGAATTAAAACAGTTATACCAAGTGTGAACCGAGGCTCTCGATTAAAACAGTTATACCAAGTGTTGGAATTCCCTACCCATAATTGATTCTTTTTCTTGCATATAATTTACATTCTGCGCATTGACGTCGCCAACTACTAACGTTTTGTATGTAACGTCATGCAACTGTCAGTATTGCTATCAGCGTGTGACTTTCTTCCCCCATATGTCAGATCAGGCTTTCCATCACCCATGTAAAACGCGGATAACCTTATCCGGTATGCAAGAATAATTCTATATATTTTGTATTTAATATCATAATGGGAATTACAAAGCAATTCTTCTAAAGTGTCATTTCTTTTCCTCAAGTACTTTCTCTGCTTTAATAGATCTTCAGGAGGTAGCCATTTTTATAACGTCATCAATACATTGATTTGTACACGAGACGGCAGTTCGCGAAATGTACTTGCGGAAAATAAATGTAACTTATAATTTCTTTTTTCTATATATCTACCAACACATACACTCTTGAACTTATATATGATTGTTCTAAGGCTACTTTGTCGATTTTTCGGTTTCGGTACAGCTGTCATATGAAAACAACAGGTCATTATATCGGATTAACGGGGTTATTATACAATACCTTATATGTTAAAGCTGTACAGTCCCTATTGTAACTGGTAATAACTCATGAATATGAATGAGTCACGTGTGAAGTAGTTTTAAGTCGACGAACACCCCAAAAGTCGGTATATAAGGAGAAATCGATAAGTAAAATTTCACATTTTTATTTAGCCTCCGTACAGGTAACATCGATAAATATACGGCTCCAGAATATATGTGATAAAAAAATTAGTTGCCCGGAATGGATTTGAACCACAGCCTTGCACTTGTAAGATTTGAAAGATGAACGCTGAACCTCTAGACCACTGCTATTTATTGGTATTTTGTAGCATTTTTAACACTAAATAGGCATCACGTAATAACAAGAGCGCGCACACAAACTCATCAAGCGCTAAATAACAAGTCGAGATATGGTTGATTTGAGGCGAAGTATTAGTTTCATATTGATAAGATACAGTATTATACCAGGCAATGTTAATTTACACGTGCGACAATATGGACTGCATATTTATTGATCCATCTTTAGTTGCGTTCAAATATGTTAAGTTATTTTGCCCCATAATATATGGTAGTAAGTATACTATTTTCTCAAGTAGCGGTGTAGTTCAGTGGATAGTGCTCAGGACTTGAAATCAGAAGGTTGTGTGTTCGAGCCCCGAAAGAAGGTAACTTTTTTTTTTCTGTAAAAATTACTGTTACCTGTGTATAGGTACGATGTGCAGTGGTCGATGTATATACAGTAAATGATTTCTTGCGCTATATTTGCTCGCTTAAATACCCGATTTCGACATGAGCTGGTGAACATGAAGTTACAAATAAAGACACGCCTACAAAGAAGAAATCGATTGATATAGGGACTCTGTAGCTTTAAGTCACTAATCAATAGTTTTCAATTAGATGTTGTCCTACATTAACCAATCAGATCGACCCCCTGTACAGTAATATATTCTATAACAGAAATAGAAAATAGAAACGAGGATTGTCATCTGGGTGCGGTGCGTGTGTGCGTGCTTGAGTGCGTACGTCCGTGAGCGCGTGTGTGTCCGCGTACGGCTAAAATGTGCATTGGCTTGATTAAATTTGCAGCAAACGAACACACTTTACATTTATTTGAAATTAAGAAGACTTGTATTTAATGAACACTATGTCACCGTTTTCAAAATTAAAAATACTTTTTGCATGTTAGTATCATCGTTTTGCCTATATGTATTGAACTGTATCTTTTCCAAACAAACAAACTTTGTAAAACACGGGTTTGAACCACTTGGTTTAATGCAAGATATCTTAAAACTTTAAAAAATAATTTCATAAATCCTATATATGGCATAGACCACACAGTGTTTGCCTTAGACGAAAGAAAATGTAGTATGTGCAATAAGGTTGAAGATGAGTATCATTTAATTTTAGAATATTCTTTGTTTAGTATTATTATTACAAGTATCCCTGGACAAGATCAAGTAGGAGTAACATCAAAAGTGGATATAAAAGTCGAACAGGAAATACCTCATTCAAGGACCACAGTCAACCATAAACACTCACAGAAACAAACAACAACCACCAACACTCACAGAAACAAACAACAACCACAAAGACGCACAGAAACAAACAACAACCACAAACACTCACAGAAACAAGCAACAACTACAAAGACGATAAAAGGCAAAATATGACATCACAGACATAAAAGGGCTGACAATAGGGCTACCGCCTTGGAACGGTCAGTGACGAAAAAGAACCGCTGGGGGTAAAACAACTATTTAGTAGCGAAAATGAAAAGGTCATAAGAAATTTTGGTATGTATATCTTCAAATGTTTTGTAGTAAAGAAACAAATTATTTGATCATATATCGAGAAAATCTCCTAATCCAAGTGTCCCAAGGCATTAAATGTGTTATTTTATTTATACTTAAACTGTCTACCTGATGTAACTTATTCAGACACTTTAAATGATTAGTATATACTTGTTGCCTAACTGTTGTTTTAAATGTTGTTTAAATTTTCTATAATTGTAAATGTTCATGTAATGAAAATGCCAACGTCAAAGTGTAAGACTACAGTTATAGTTTTATTAAACATATTCTAAATGGTGTCATTATTTTGCAAATAAACGTAGCAAAACTGTTATAACTATACAACTTCATGTTACTCCAGTGGCAGTGCTGCACAGATGCGGTGAGCGCGGTAGGTATGGATTGAACAAATCACAACTCGGCTGCATTTTGTGATGCAATCCCAGTTGGGATTATATTAATTATATTCGCAACGTTTGAAATACTTCGTGATTTACATGCAATTGTTAAGGCAAACGAAGCAAAATGAAATATTAAAACTAAAAATATATGCTTAATGTATTCGTTCAAATACACCTTAACAAATGCAAAATAAACAGGTGGTTTAACGCATAGTATAAGTGGATACTTGGGTATAAGTGGATATTTGGTAAACGGGATCGCACTCACATACACACAATAACTCACAGGTAGTTGTATTGCAAAAACAGAACTATTGTGAGAGCAATTTAACGCAGTAAATGTTTCACTGATTATATAACGAAACATGTTTTCTGCTGGCACCGTACCTTTGTTGTATTTGCTTTCATGTTGCATGTAGGTAAGTGTGTGCACCTCCGACGAATGGGTTAAGACTACATTCACTCACTCAAGTCAATACATTATGGAATGGAACGGAATTCTTTGTAGATTAGTTTTCAAATATATCGACTAGGCTGTTAAACGTCTCGTTCTGTTATGCGCGATTAAGTCTGAAATACACTAGTTGTTAACGGAGATTTTTGATAAAAGTGAACAATGCGTGTTGACGTCATTGAAGAAAGGGAATCGGATACATGTTATTTCTGGAGACATGTTATTTGTGGAGCCAGATCGAGAACGACTTATCAGTTGACCGCAAAGCGTGATAGAAATCACTGTAACATCTAATAACATCGCAGGATTCCGTCTGGTGTTGGCAGATCAAGGCATTTCCATTGTATATATATATCAATAAATATTTGACTGAAACAACATTCAAAAGACTACCATGTGTTGATGAGATTATATTGGAACACTATTTTGAGAACTTAACTACGGATATCAAGAACAACATTACTAGTAGAAAAAAAAGATTATCAAATCAATGAATCGGCAGTTTTAACGGTTAAGCAGAAAAGTGTTTTAAACGCGACGTGCGAACCTGCGATGCACTGGTCGCGACGCGATATAGTTTTTGGTGTTGTATTTTTTGTGAAAGTATTAGTTTGCGTGTGTACTGAAACGAACGCTCCCGAGGAGCGTTGCGATTCTGTGAAAAACCGATGCATGGCGCGAGTGGGGTGCGGAATGGCTTTGCATAACTTTTTTCTCGGATGCAACTCTGAAATATACGGCGAAACGGACGAATGCACGGTACAGTGCACACGTGCACTCATATCCTTACTTTCCACGGAGGATAAAGTCGGACTTGCGTTCACAAATTGCAACTGTAACGGTGACTTATACTGTGAAACGAGAAAAACGAGAGTAGAGGTTTGTTCGACGTCAGTTCTGGAGGCTATCAAGACGCTTGACGATTCGTCGGTGGTGGGGTGTAGCCTCGCACGTTGGCTGTGCGAAGCGGACGCGTCGTGCCAGACCGCGTTGACGTACTATGTCAGCCACTGCGAGTCGCTCCTGGATGGTATCAAATGCACAAGCCGGTGTAATAATAGTTTGGCAATCTTATACAGACAATCGAAGGCTGCGAAACTCATTAACTGTTCGTGTGACGGAACTGAGGAGTTCGAGTGCGCTACAATACGGACGAATACTGAAACACTGTGCTTTCACAAAAATGTTGGATATAAAATAGATAACAAGAAGAATTCCAGCGCAAGACAAAGTTGTGAATGTAGATATATATTACTATCTATTTGCATTCTATGGCTTATATTTGTATTTTGATTGGCAAATACATGTATCAATTAACTAATGGTTATAGTGTAATACAATTTCGAATCCCTTAAAACTAGGTAAATATCTCAGTAAACCGTAATAGGGATATAAAAAAAGTACTTATTTACACTGACGGTCCTTTTTCATAACAGATGCGAGCACATTTGTATTCTTTATTCTAACCAATTTTTAGTGAAATGTAATTTGAACAGGTGGATCCTTAAATGCACTTTACAGATATGCTTTACTCATTACGTGCTCCCGCCTGAATTCCACTAAGCGATGGGAAAGCTTATATTAGCAAGATTTTATAACGGATATTTCGACAATAAAAAACGTTTAAAAACATGTTTACCGAAAAAATGAGATGACCTGTTTAAAATTACCTATTTAATGTTTTAATTTTACAGTATGCAAACTTTTTAAACCGAAATTAAGATTTTATTTCAAACCCCTGCCAACCCCATTTTCGCTTTTTGGAGAAAGGGTTGGATGGGGTATGAAAGTTAATACTCGGACCACGTAATGTGTGTAACTTTGTAATTTTGTAGAGGACGAATTTCATTTTTAATTAGAATGGCCACTATATCACAATTTCATAGAAATATATTAAAATGTTTTATATGAAAATACAAATATACTTTTTATAAAATTGTTGCAATCAAACAATGGCAAATCGTTAAACAGACCCTTACCATTTTTATTGTTATAACCTTTAAAAAGAAAACGGAACTTACTATTTCACATAGGAGAATCCCTCGTCTTCTAATTGTATTGTTTGTCTTATTATTCAAAATATGTCAAATGATTATTACTGAATAATAGCAATTTCTGTTTTAGACGTAAGCTTTTCATACATTTTAAAAACACAAATGTAACATAGAGATTATTTAATTGTTGGGATCCACTTTAGGAAAATCCTTCAAGAGATGGTAGATATGTTGTTCTTTTCACGAACGAGCGTATGCGAGTGCGTGAAAAACAAAACACGACAACCATCGGGTGAAGGATTTCCCTATAATCAAACCGAGCAGTTAAATAAAGACACTTAATGTGATTGTTGTTACATGTATATTACTTAATGTGATTGTTGTTACATGTATATTTAATCATAAAGTAACAAACGTGTATTCAACATAGTTGGATACTATTGGATATAGTACATATACCGGCTATTTACTTATAAATATAAATGTGTTGTGTATTGTATTCTGATATGCCATTTCGTCTTCTGTATTAACAAAAATGTATATCTATCCGTTTAAACGTCATAGTTTAGATAATATGGTTTAGTTTTGCTATATACTGAATGGTGTGTATATATCTTTTTTTTCTTAAAACAAAACGATAATTTACACATTAATCATATTTACCTCCAGCCACTGTACGGAGGTCGTCGTACGAGGTTTTTCTCGGGTGGGTGGGTGGGGGGGGTGGGGGGGGATCCAGATTTAATTTGTCAAATAAAATTTAATTATAAAGCGACAAAACTAATTAATCCCAAAATGTCTCCTTATTTACAAGAAAGGCCATTCTGCCGAGTAATAGGTGCCATTCTAGGTTACGCACCAGTTTTAACTAAAGTATTTAAAGCCCGATTTCGTTCAAAATATATCTGGTGAAACAGAAGTTAATCTAAACATGGATATATATGTATGTAGATCTATGATCTAAACATGGATATATATGTATGTAGATCTATGATCTAAACATGGATATATATGTCTGTAGATCTATGATCTAAACATGGATATATATGTATTAAGATCTATGATCTAAACATGGATATATATGTATGTAGATCTATGATCTAAACACGGATATATATGTATGTAGATCTATGATCTAAACACGGATATATATGTATGTAGATCTATGATCTAAACACGGATATATATGTATGTAGATCTATGATCTAAACACGGATATATATGTATGTAGATCTATGATCTAAACATGGATATATATGTATGTAGATCTATGATCTAAACATGGATATTATATATGTATGTAGATCTATGATCTAAACACGGATATATATGTATGTAGATCTATGTTCTAAACACGGATATATATGTATGTAGACCTTTGATCTAAACACGGATATATATGTATGTACATCTATGATCTAAACACGGATATATATGTTTGTAGATCTATGATCTAAACACGGATATATGTCTGTAGATCTATGATCTAAACATGGATATATATGTATGTAGATCTATGATCTAAACATGGATATTATATATGTATGTAGATCTATGATCTAAACATGGATATATATGTATGTAGATCTATGATCTAAACACGGATATATATGTATGTAGATCTATGATCTAAACAACACAGTACTAACACCATAGTTCTATTCACAGCACCGTTCTGTTCGTGAATTTGAACATGTTTAAATAAAAATATAGAAAAAAAACATGATGTACATCAAGTTGGATGTATAGCAATAATGAATAATCATGATGGAGTAGCATGTGAAGAATTTTAAACACTTCTTATTTCTAAAGAGAAAAATGGAAGATCTGCGGCGGAATGCTCTCGACCCGTCCTGGACCTACTGACGAGCATAATAAAAAATGTATTCTATTTAGAGTTAAAAACTAAAAATTGGCTTATTGTTACTTTAAGAACAATGTCATAATTTCAGAGCTCCACTATCTCCACTATCTTCAAATTATTGGCTTAAAATGGCGGTAGGCTGCATGTGATGTTTTCCATACAACTAATTTTATAAATGAAATACAAATGTCGATTATTACACCTATACATTATTACTATGTTGAAATATACATTATTCTGTTCAATACAGCCTGTGTTAATCACTTCAAAACATTGTATGTACAGTGGATTAAACAGCCATAATTATATAAGTAAGTCTTGCAACTCAATCTAAAAATAGTTCCATTACTGCATAAACAAATCACTTAATTTAAATGTACATCCCATTTATTTTGTGAATAGTGTGTATATATATTTTGTTGAAGGCCTCATGGAAGATTGAATTGTTTCAAATGAATTATCTTGTAAAATAAAGTCATCATGGTCATTAGTATTATTATTATTATCATTATAAGTAGTAGTACCAGTAGTAGTAGTAGTATGTTAAAACTGACACTTTCATGGACAAATGTCGCATATTTTCCAGATCTGAAGGTCTCTGGGTATTCGTTATTAATGTTTCCATCGTACAGCCAAAACCCCTATTCCGAAAGCGAGCCATCGTTAATTTTGTTCAGCTTGTAATATTCAGCTTATGATAGTATATCTTTATTATATTTGTCTACTCACATTTTTTAACAACCCTTGTATGACCATTTTTATATTTTTAGTAACAGTGACCCCAAGCGCGAACAAGTACGAAATGCATTAAAAATAAAAAGGAAAATTATTGAAGCGGAACGTCATGACAGTATGCACATCTGGGATACTTCCTAGCAAGTTTTGCTAAATTCTAACAGGGAGTTTTAAAGAAATAGCCCGGAAAAAAATGTGTATTATATATATATATATATTAGAAATACAAAGGGCCGTAACTCAGTGTAAAAATATCGAACCGGAACGTCACGATAGTATGCGCATGTCCACTCGATATTGGTACTTCCTAGCAAGTTTCGCGAAATTCTAAGGAGTTATTGAGAAATAGCCCGGACAATAATTGCGTCTACGGACAGACGGACAGCATTCACTACCAAGTATGAAACGCATTAAAAATACAAAGGGCCATAACTCAGTTGAAAATTATTGAACCGGAACGTCATGACAGTATGCACATCTGCACTTGATATTGATATCACTTGATATTGATACTTCCTAGCAAGTTTCCCTAAATTCACACATCGTAGAAACCCAGTCTAGATAACAAATGTTTGACTTGTGATGTCCAGTTTACTCTGTTAATATGCATTCACTATTGTTTTTAAGCAAACTATAAACTATTTTTGTGTATTTTGTTTGACCACACAAACACAGTTTCAACCAATATTTAATTATATAATATTGTTTATTTATAAAATTTAAACGTCCTATTTCACCGATATGAAATTATTTTGCGTGGATATTTTCACTCACAAAACGCTTTTACAAAACCTTAAGTGTGTTCTTTCAATCTTTGATCCTCTATTAAAACCCCATACTTAGATGAGTAATTCAAAATAGGCGTTATAAGCTTGTCTGAATGTTTTGATGACATATCTACAAATTTACTGAGATATCTGTTGATTTGGAATACATGCCAGCATTTTATCAGTTTCGTTAAAAGCTCTCCATGTTGTGAAAACAACTCCTAGATATTTGAATTCACTAACGATTTCTAGCTCGGTGTCTTTAAAATAGAGCTTAGTAGTACGTGGTAACTGTCTAAATAGCAATACTTCTGTCTTTTTGGTATTAACTGTCACAATAGTCGGCTAAAACATTTAACGATTTCTGTAATTCCTCTTTGGGCTTTGCAAACAATATTATGTAGTCTGCGTAAAGCAACATACACAATTTGAGCATTCATTCCTACACTGATACCTTCTACTCCTTTAGTTATCATTTAAGTACATGCTAAATAAAAATGGTGATAAACACTCCCCCTAACACCCAAAAAAACAAGAGAACTCTTCACTAACCGAATTAAATACTTATACTTTTGATTTGACACACATGTACATAGATTTGATAACATTAAGTATATTTCCTCTTTACCCCATACTTGATTAATTTGTACCATAAGACATATCTAACTACAAAGTCAAAGGCCTTCATAAAATCAACAAAAGCACAAAATAGTTTTTCTCCTTGGCTGCGACTATGCGAAATGACACCATGAAGTATAAATATATTGACTACCGTGTTCATGCCTTTCCTTGACCCTGTGTTCGCCTCTATATATACGTGGTACAATTCTGCCCTACAATTCAATCGATTATTAAGAATTTAAGAAAATATTTTTCCTAACGTACCGAGTAGAGTTATACCCCTGTAGTTGCTAGGTTCACTGGGGTCCTCGCTCTTAATAATAGGTTTAAAGGATGCAACTCAGGTAAAATTATAGGAGCTGTATTTCTTGATCTAATAAAGGCATTCGATCTTGTAGACCATAGAATATTGATACACAAATTGAAACTTCAAAATTTTTCAGACAATACCATTATATTATTTGATTCATATCTTTCGAATAGAAAACAATTGATAAAGGTAAAAACTTTCAAATCCGAGATCCTTGTCGAAGATTGAATGTTAACTTTTATTGTTAGTGTATTTGTTAACAAACACTAAATGTTTGTTAATTTATATACAGAAGTGCGCATTGAAAATATGATGTTTATTTCTTGATATTATGTCATAATGTGTTAACCTTCTTTAAATAAAGAATTTATTATTATTATTATTATTATTATTACAAATACACAGTCCCTATTTAGACCTACACACTTAATTAAAGCTACACAGTCCCTATTTAGACCTACACTTAATTAAAGCTACACAGTCCCTATTTAGACCTACACACTTAATTAAAGCTACACAGTCCCTATTTAGACCTACACTTAATTAAAGCTACACAGTCCCTATTTAGACCTACACTTAATTAAAGCTACAGTCCCTATTTAGAACTACACTTAATTAAAGCTACACAGTCCCTATTTTAACTGCTAACATAGACCTACATTATATCCATGCCTAATAGGCAGTTTCAGAGTATTTATATCCATGCTGGTAATAAACTCATGAATATGACTGAGTCACGTGTGAAATAGTTTCAAATCGACGAACACCCCCAAAAGTCGGAATCGATGTGTAACATTTCACATTTTTATTTAGCCTCCGTACCGGTAAGTGACATCGATAAATATACGGCTTCAGAATATATGTGACAAAAAAATTTGTTCCATGGAATGGGATTTGACCACAGCCTTTCACTTTTAAGTTTTGAAGGATGTACGCTGAAACACTAGACCACGGCTATTTATTGGCATGTTGTAGCATTTTTAACAATAAATAGGCATTGCGTAATAACTAGCGCAAACACACGAACTTATCAAGCGCTAAATAATGTCGAGATATGGTTATTTTGAGGCGAAGTATTAGTTTCATATTGAAAACATACAGTATTACATCAGGCGATGTTAATTTACACGTGCGACAAGATGGACTATATATGTATTGATCCATCCGGAGTTGCTTTCATATATGTAAGTTACTTTGCCTCAAAATAAATGGTAGTTAGTACACTATTTTCACAAGTAGCGTTATAGTTCAGTAGATAGAGCACCGGACTTGAAATCAGAAGGTCGTATGTTCGAGCCCCAAAAGGGGCTAACTTTTACTTTCTGTAAAAATTACTGTTACCTGTGTACAGGTACAATGTGCAGTGGTCGATGTTTATACAGTAAATGATTTCCTGCGTGTGTATAAGCGTTTATTTATCCTCGCTGTATTGCACTAAGCATTTTAGCGAGCAGACCTCGGTTTAAAGTCTCATCCGAAGGACTGGTAAGGTAGGAAATACTTTTTTTGAAATTTTTCGATAATTAACCCAAATTCGGTCCTGGCTGGGATTGAACGCACGATCCCTGGGTTACTAAGCCGCAATGCTAACCATTACACCACGGCGCTACCTTCATGATTTCCTGCGTTATATTTGCTCGCTTAAATACTTGATTTCGACAAGAGCCGGTGAACATGAAGTTACAAATAAGGACATGCCTACAAAGAAGAAATCAATTGATATAGATACTGTGTAGCTTTAAGGCTCTAGGTACGGCATCGTTGTTACTGACAAGCCTCGCATTTGTAATACACACTGCTGCCATAGCGATAACTTCAGGCGGCGGACATACTGAATTATAAGGGATGGGGTTAATTATAATTACTTCTGGTTATGACCATATTGGCGGGTAATTAATGACATTTTCTAGTTTTACCTATTTAACGACATTTCCTAGTTTTATATCTGACTATATTGGCAGGGTAATTTATGATTTTTCCTACAGTTTTACCTATTAACAGTCATTTTCTGAACAAAGTTACATTTAAAATAATAGGTCGCAGACTTGGTGTCTGAGATATCTCTTTTAGTTGCCTATACTTTTATTTCAACCTAATTTAATGGTGAGTGGAGGGGGAAGTTTAATAAAAGCAACCTATTACATTAATTCAACCTATTAATTTTATTCAAACTCAATGTATCTGATCCTATTCGAAGTACATATTAAGGAAAGTGAACATGCGCATAGATCTACATACGCATGTATGCCCACACAAACAAGGCTAAATTTTGGAGGAGTAACAGATATGGACAGAAAAGGACAGCAGTTCTTACATTTTTTAAGTGACATCATGGAATCATAAGAACGACACTACATATATGTTTGTTGTAATTATATTTGGGTAACTGGCATGATGAAAACACAAATAATGAGCCTGATTTAACACATAGCAATTCATGTCAACAGACATAACACATTTTGTTATCAGGTCTGTGATGTTAATAATACTAATTATAATTAGTTAAAATTAATATAAAAAAATAGAAAAGAGCAGTTCTCGTTACAATGAGTAAACTAAAACCCTGATTTAAATGTTCAGTTGCAGCCTTGATGATCAAGCTAGCTTTGATTTCCTTCCTTCGTATTAACCCTACGAACATGTTTTCGGTTTCCAGTAGACTACTGCATGCCGGGTACAAGTCTACTGGGTCTCCTCATGACCTTGAAACAGGCGATTACTGACGGAGAGCTGCTGGTCTACCTTCGTTTGTAAGAGGCCCTTTCTGGTCTCAATAAAAATTAAAACTGTGTTGTACCATGTTAACATTATGTAAACAGTGGACTCTTTACAACAAATCAACAATCCGTTTCTGAAATATTGATTTACAGCAGCACTAACATGCCATCGGCACTTGATGGGATACATGTCCACCTAAACATGCCATCAGCACTTAGTTTAAACTTATTTATTTTACATCGATTGTAACGAAAGCTCTATGAACTTATTTGAATCACTCTCGATGTCTTCCTGGGTAGAACCAGTACTAAGCAATGCAGATAAAGTGTCTTGCTCAGGGACACAACGCATATGGCAATGACGGGAATCGAACCCACGACTTTTGGATCATGGGTCCAACGCTCTACCACTAGACCACCGCGCTCCATCAGCACTTGATGGGATACATGTCCACCTAAACATGCCATCAGCACTTGATGGGATACAAACAGTCCTCATGTCCACCTAAACATGCCATCAGCACTTGATGGGATACAAACAGTCCTCATGTCCACCTAAACATGCCATCAGCACTTGATGGGATACAAACAGTCCTCATGTCCACCTAAACATGCCATCAGCACTTGATGGGATACATGTCCACCTAAACATGCCATCAGCACTTGATGGAATACAAACAGTCCTCCTGTTCACCTAAACATGCCATCAGCACTTGATGGGATACACAAACAGTCCTCATGTTCACCTAAACATGCCATCAGCACTTGATGGGATACAAACAGTCCTCCTGTTTACCTAAACATGCCATCAGCACTTGATGGGATACACAAACAGTCCTCATGTTCACCTAAACATGCCATCAGCACTTGATGGGATACAAACAGTCCTCATGTTCACCTAAACATGCCATCAGCACTTGATGGGATACAAACAGTCCTCATGTCCACCCAAACATGATACAGTAACCTTGGAATCATCTGCAATATTAGAGTGACTCACAATCATCTTGAAGTATTATTACACATGAATTTATTAATCCAGTATCATTTTGACTTTAAAACCTGCTTGCATATAATTAAATTAAAGGTAACACAAATGTTGTAGTTTTCTTCTATTCCACCCGAGGTTAGTGATTTATTACGTATCTGCATATATAGGTATAAACAATTAGTAATATGGGCTATTCCATTAAAAAAATACTAGTAACACCAGGAAGATAATTTAATAAACATCTACAGGTGAACCCTATTTTCCGAAATTTGGTTATTTAAACTCGATTTTCATCAATGGGTGGGCATCAATTTCAAAAGTGCCTTCTTGGGGTGCCATATATGTGTTAATAGAATAGCCCTATGCAACTCCCGCAAACACCATTTGCTTTGAAATTTTCAAATAATAATTAATGGTGATTTACAAACATGCAAATGTATTATGTATAAATACTAACATTAATCCGTAAGTTAAAAAAAATCAAAATTGCCATGTGTCCCTTTAAAACTTCTATACTATTGTGCATATCTGTATAATAGGCAAAACATGGCTACCAAACCTAGTGCTCTAGTTTGAATCCATTTAAAAAATATGAAAAAACATTCAAGGGCATGTAATACAAAACAAAACTAGACGCGGTTGTTTTTGTAACAAAAACATGTCTCCCACCGTAATTTATGAACCAACCTGGCTGAAAGTTGCGCTCTGCACGTCGTTTCAATATGGTGAACATTTGTGCCAAGTTATTTCAAAATCCCTCAAGCGGTTCAAGAGATAAGGAGAGGACACGCAATATAGTGCATACGACATTTGACCTTGAACAGACGTGGCTGGAAATTGCGCTCCGCACGTCGTCTCGATATGGTGAATATTTGTGGCACGTTATTTCCAAATCCCTCAAGCGGTTCAAGAGATATGGTGGAATTGAATTGAATTGGGGTTTTAAGTCAGACAGACAGACATCCAAACTAAAAACAATATGCCTATGAACACTGAAGTTACCCGCATGTTTAATAATCTTTAATTTGTTTTACGGTGTTAAAAATTATCTTAATATGTAAACATATTATAAAAACAAACATGTTCTGGAATGGCAGTGTTAATATTTTCCTCGTCAAATTCACTGGCGTGGGAAATGCAGAATACTAGTGGCAAATTCACTGGCATGATATTGGGTGGGAAATGAAAACTACTAGTGGCAAATACACTGTAGCTGAAAATGTGTTAAACCCTAGCACAATGGTTGACAGAATTTAAAAAAGAAATTTTAATCAGTGATAAATTGAAAGTTTTAATAGCTCAATAGGTATATTAAAGCATGTAAACAGTAAATATATGTATAACATGAATTTAACAAACCCCAGCAACATAATTGTATTTGATAAAATCACAACAAATTAAAAGTAACTACTAGTATACTAGTCAAATGGCATCAATTAATGCCCTGAAAAAAATGCTATAAACTAAAGAACTGCAAGTAAAATATATGCCAAAACAAAAATCAGATCTGTACATCAAAATAATACATAATACTTATTATTGGGTCGGGAGGGAATTTCGATGGCATTTTGTAATCCGAGTCCTTTTTATTGACTAAAGATTAGCACTTATAAAATACTGTGGTAAATCCAGCATTCTCCACAAATTACTGCTTTAATACCTTTAGTACCTTTTGTGAAATTGATGCAAAAATAAATTATCTGCCTTGATTTACCAATCTTGAAGTTTGCATTAGGTGTGTGTGTATGTGTGTGGTTCTAAGGTTTAAAGACCCTCTACTATGACGTCGGCTACATTACGCGCACGTTCGTCCTACACCGTTCGTCCTACATATAATGCGACACCTTAAATTTAATAAAGTTTAATTCTAACATGCAAGATTTCAAATAAGGATATAAAATATTTAAGGTGTATGAATATATCGTATGATATACCATGCAAACAAGTGGGATTAAATGTTTACTGTACACACAGTGATTCGGTCCTCAAATGCATCTGTAATACACTAGTGTATTACGAGCAAATAAGTCATATTACACTCCCAGAAGCCATGTTATGTGATAAATTGTATTACATACCGGTACTACGAAATTATTGTATCACATCATGAAATTGTATCGTACATTAGAAAAAGCAAACTCCATGTCAAATTTAAAAGTACCCACGGCAATCTTGAAGTTTTCATGAGGTGTGTGTGTGTGTATGTGTGTGGTTCTAAGGTTTACAGACCCTCTAGTATTGTGTCAAAAGAACAATCCCTCAATGTCACAGCATTATTTATGGACTTGAAGCACTAAAATTAGCACCTGGATTTATTTAGTATAATGTTTTACTTCTAACCTGCTTTTGCATATAATAATTTTTCTTTTTTTTTTGACTAGTGGGTTTTAAAAACATTAAGATTGCTGCGTGTCCCTTTAAAATACTGTACTCTTTTGCAAAGTCAAACTGCATTGTCAATTGGAAACATTTCCCCTATATATCAGTAATACAGCTTACCGTTAACATTTATCCTTCATTATAGATGGCATATAGAGTTCGGAATTTCTCTAAACCAGACAGTTTAATTTTTTACTTGACTCTATAGCTGTATTACACCATTTAATACTATATAACACCATTACTAGATGTATATAGTATATACGCATGTATCATTAATGTAAAACAATGTACACTGACAACGACAGGTGGGCACATATAATGGGCAATTGCACAAACTATACTGACATCTATGAAACTGATATGATACATTATTAGGAGATTCACTTCTGGATACCTACTGCTTTAACTAGAGCCAAAATACCTGGGTATTTTTACTTCTACACCGCAGT
The DNA here is from genome assembly GCA_037043455.1 of Cyrtodaria siliqua. NCBI lineage: Eukaryota > Metazoa > Mollusca > Bivalvia > Adapedonta > Hiatellidae > Cyrtodaria > Cyrtodaria siliqua. The sequence continues at coordinate 2,525 of JAWPHD010023410.1, read as the reverse complement.
AATGACCGATTTATTTTACCATGAAGCGAGCATCATTATGAACAAAATTATGCACCAGATGTTTTTTTGTTTTTTCTACACATATCTTATAAAGCATATAAATCCAGAATCAGATGTCACTGACATTGTCTCTTCAGCTATGTCATATAAAAAAATAATCACACTTCATATGCGAGTTGTCAGAAAGTGAAATTTGAACCCACGAGATTGATTTCAAACGGAACGTCGAACTCAAAAGCTATCTTGAACTAATTATGAAGTGTTTCTGTGCTCAAAGTAAACACATTGACAGCAATGAACGAAAACTATTTTTTATGTAATAAGGTCCAAACTGTGTGTGAAAGAGTAAACTTTCTTTTCAGACAGTTAGCACAAACTATTAAAATAGTCTTTTAGAGGATTTGCTTGAAACAAGGTGTGCATGTTCAAATCTCAGTCATAATAATGCTGCAACCCAAACCTAGTATCAGACAAAAACTTTACAATTGCTTTTTATTGTTCTACTAGATACACCATAAAGTACAAATATACTCTTTCATCTAGAGCATTTAGCTGTAGTTCCATAATTTTAAAATAGCTTCAAAACAAATATTGAAACTTCATAAATATCTTAAATAACAACTATTAAAGATGGGTAACAAACAACAGCTAGTTCATTGATGCAATACGCTCACAAATCTCATTTGTGAATTCTGAACACTTTGACTTTCCACCAAGGTCTCCAGTTAATACCTGAAAAATAAAAATAGACTAGAGGGTGTTTTTAGTAAAAACAGATGTCTCTCCCCACTGTGGAAAGGGCAATAAATCCACCAAAAATCATTTGACTGGAACATGATGATGATATGCACAACTAGGCTTCCTACAGATCATCCATACTAAGTTTCGTTGAAATCTGACCAGGGCTTCAGGAGAACCACTCCAGACAAAGTTTGTGTATTAAAGCCTTTAAAGGGCCATAACCCCGCCAAAATCATTCATACAGAACATGACACCGATATGAACAACAAGGCTTGGTAATGATCATCCCTGCCAAGTTTCACTGAAATCCAGCCAGGGGTTCAGGATAACTAGTCTGACCAATGTTTCTGTATAAGGGGCCAAATATCATTTAATTGGAACACAGCGATGATATGCGTAACTAGGCTTGATACTGATCATCCCTATAAAGTTTCGCTGAAATCAGGCGAACTAGTCTGGACAAAGTTTGTGGCATACAGACACGAAGACAACAGACAGCACAAAAACTATGTCACCCTATCCACTTCGTTGGGAAAAACATAATAAATAACAAAGTAAGGGATATATGAAAATATAGTTAAAACAAAGCACAGAACACTTGAAAAGGTTATTAAAACAAAACACTCAGTTGAAAGATAAAACATGATGTGCATACATTATATCCAATCCATATTGATTGTTGTTTGTATTATTGACAGGGGACATGGGCTCACATTCCGCGCTGTTACTAAATATTCACACAAGCCATTATATGGGGATCGATAAACTGCCAGAAAGGGAAAGTACTTAAACCCATGTCCCTGCACTGAACTCTAATAAATTTGTCATAAAGCAAAGTTATTTAAATCTAAAAGAAACAATGGTGCCCATGACAAACAAATAATATGTTAAGACCAGACATAGTAGACACAAGCTCCACATGACCAGTCAACATTTTCTTTAAAGTATGACAAATGTACAAGGACACATAAAAAAACAACTTCATGCTTATAATATGGTATCTGGCTGTCTGCGAACTGAGATTAAGATGTCATGGTAATATGGCAAGACTGCACTTAAAAAACATTGCTACAACATCATCTCGGATACTAACTTATTCTGGACATATGAAAAGTGTTGACCTTAACTGTCTATTAATTTCAGCTTTTGCCGTTTTCTTTTCATACATTTGTTTTAATTCTTTGTCTGCGACTGTCACAGACAAACTGACACAAAACTATGTGATTTTAAAAAATGTGGACAAAAACTAATCAAGTATGTACTGACACAAAACTATGTGATTTTAAACAAGAGGGCCATGATGGCCCTATATCGCTCACCTGAGTTAATTTGAACCATATATAATCTGTGCAGGTTTGGTTAAGATTGTTCAAGAAATGTGGGCTCTGTTGTGTATAACAACATTGATATAGACAGTTTAAGACACTGACAAAGTTTGGTAAAGATCAAATACAAAATGAAGGTGCTAGAGAGTAACACATTGGGCAGAGCCAAATGTGACCCCAGGGCTACATGTAATATATGAGAGCTGTGTGCTTTGTGGTTTTAGAGAAGAAGATTTTTTAATTTTTTCCCTATACAAGTCTATGTAAAACGTGACCCCTGGGGCTGGGCCAAATGTGAACCCAGGGTCACCATTTGAACAAACTTGGTAAAGGACCATAAGAGTATAGTAAATGCGAAATATTAAACCTCTGGCTCTTGAAGTTCCAGAGAAGAAGACTTTAATATGTTTCCTAAATGTAAAACTGTGACCCACGGAGTGGGGTCAAATTTTACCCCAA
>JAWPHD010023409.1:0-22192 GCA_037043455.1 Cyrtodaria siliqua | reverse complement strand
TGTGTGTGTTTCTGGTTGACTGTCGTCCTTGAATGCTGTTTTTCCTGTTGGATTTTTATATCTATATCTATATCTATATTTAAATGACCAATTCATTTTTTTCAAATGATGCATTAACACAGGAGTCCCTTATATGAATAGCTTTGAAAATAAATCAATGATATATCTCAATTCTAATGAACATAATATGCTTTAATATTTATAAAAAAAAGACAGATTTCAAAGGTGCATACTTTTTCACCCGTAACGGTTCCAGGTCGATGTCCGTGATACAACAAATAACGTTTAATTATTTCTAATACTATTAACATTACAGTCTGTGATCATTGATATAAATGTATGAAAACACACCCGTTTCTCCGGTAGAGAAGTGTTAAACTTTTCCATGTGTGCCATGTATGCTAAACCATAAAGTCATACGCCGCAAATGGTTGGAAAAAAACAGCAAAAGCCCACGTTAAATTTCCAGTGATATATTACAGATGCATGTCATAACAATAGTTTAAAAACTAGGCTTATATATACAACCTTACCACATCACCTTATTAAAGACCAGCTGATTTCTCTTATTAAAAAAACATTCGCTAGAGAAAATACTACATTTTTGGCATGTAATAATATAAAAGCGTTTTTTTTATTAATGGTAGTTTAGACAAATATACTATGTGGACTTGCAATGAAGTTTGTGAAGCACTCATCTTCCTATTAGATAATATTTTCGTCAGGTATGGAACCAAAGTTCATAGACAAATTGTTGGTATCCCTCTGGGTACGAACTGTGCACCACTTGTCGCAGATTTGTTCTTATTTTGCCTATGACAGGGATTTCATGTTGAGTCTTTCACCAGATACCCAGGCAGATGTTATTGAAGCCTTTAATGACACCTCTCGGTATCTGGATGACATATTGAACATTGACAACCCTTTCTTTCCAACTATGATTAATTATATTTATCCTAAAGAAATTCAGCTTAACAAAGCTAATATATCCGATAATAACGCTTCTTTTCTTGATTTAGATCTCTCGATTGAAAATGGTAAAATAATTAGCAAAATCTATGACAAGAGAGATGATTTTAATTTTGACATTGTTAATTATACCCACTTGGATAGGGATGTTCCTCGAGCAAATTCTTATTGGGTGTATGTGTCTCAGCTTATTCGTTTTTCTAGAGCTTGTACTCGAGTTGAGGACTTTAATATTCGTAATCTTTGTATAACTAAAAGGTTACTCAATCAGGGTTATCGTTACCATAAACTTCGTAAAACCTTTGCAAAATGTTATTATCGTAACCCTGATCTTCTTTCCAAATAAAAAGTAATTTAAGGACTCTTCTGCGACAAGGACTATCACAACCTGACTTCTATGGTGATGTGATTTATAAACTTCGTAAGATTCTTGGTCATGATCACTTTCATACTATCTTTGTTAAACGTGTTAAAAAAATTATCAAAAGAGGTTATGACCCTATCATTTTGCAACGTGCTGCATGCTTGGTGGTGGACCCTTTTACAGTTCGCCACTATGCTTTCCTCTTTAAATGTACGATGACCGGACAGGCTGTGGACCCTATGCTGACGCCTACCTAAAGCCCATTGGGACGGTGGCGTTTGATGTTTGTCCATGATCTTGCTTGTCGTGCCCTTAATGGTTTATTCTCTTACTGCTCTGGCTTCTGCCAAGTCACTGAGTACCTTCATTGTTGCTTTCTAGGCTATTGTTTTTTTGGTATTATATTTACACGAGCATATTTGTGTTTTACTTATATTGCCTATTGATGCTGCCTTGTTGGTAAGAGATTAGATCATGGCGGGGATTTCTTTATTTACACTGTCCTGTAGGGTAAGTGTGAGGTTTGGTGCACCCTAGAACCGGTTTAAACCCCCAGTGGCCTACTTTGCCACTGACCGTTCCAAGGCGGTAGCCCTATTGTCAACCATTTTGTGTTTGTGATGTCCTTTGCATTTATTATTGCTTTTGCCTTCTTGTTTGTCTGTTTGCGTGTTTGTTTCTTTGTTTTGTGGTTGACTGTCTTCCTTGAATGCTACTTTCCCTGTCCGATCTTTTTATATTTCTTTTTATAGTGCAGGAGCCAATTTCACTTACGTTTTAGATAATTCTGATCATAAATCCAACATAATAGCAACTGTCCCTATAACTTGGCTTAGCATTCAAGTTAACCAAAAACTTGTTTATAATACACACATAGATATATATATATATATACTGGAAACAATCAAATTAAAGTTGTTTTATTATTCTTTTAATTTGAAAAATTAAAAGGGTTTTAAGTTTAAAATTATCGTAAGATATTTCGATAAACTTGACCTGGTGTTTTAGAATCTAAAAGTATATGTAAAAATGAAAAATCAAAAAATCTACTAACCTTCAAGTGTTGAAAGGGTTTCATGAATTTCTTTCCAACTCAATTTTTTTTCCATTTCCAGGGTCTGTTGATGCTTACCCGCAAGAGATATTGCTGTTAATAAAATAAAACGTTTTGGCATGTGTAAGATGATAGAAAGAGACATTAACCATTCGGCCAGTGAAAAAAGTTACACAAACAGATATTATGCACTATATTATTACGTACAACGGTAACACACATGTTAGAGAACAACAACAGTTGATTATATTTACAATGATCTAACAAACAGAAGAATTGGCTCATAGTGGTTTCACTCATTCATTGAAATCTGCTCTGATGAATTACTGTGAAACCAATTGTAACACACTTTAATATTGAGACAATACTGTTGTGAATAATACACTACACTATGACAGCGCTTAAAGATACCCATCTGATCGTACATTTAATACTTTACAGTTAAAAAAATAATCTAGTAAAGATTTATTACATAATTGTGTTACCATTCATTTGACAGGAAGACATTTGACAACATACAAAGACAAAATAATATTTTTACACACCACATCTATCTTGTATCTTTTGTCCATAGTGTACAAGAGCCATTGTTAGCAGGTCAATTCTGTTTTCTGGTGTCATTTCTTTTGTTATGCGTGACCATAACCGTTCCACACTTTCTCCATCTATCATTCTTTTGCGTCAATTCTAAATTGTTTATTGACACCCACCACCCTAAAATATGTATATTTTTTATACGTCATGATTGCAAGTAATATCATAAGATAACTAAGCTTTTAAATTGATCCCCACCACCCTTAAATATGTATATTTCTTTTTACATTTGTTTTACAGAGGATCATCCATATCATTTTCTAGAAACCGTGATGCGAATTTAGTGAAATAAGCAATAATAGAACAAAAAGCTTAACACTTACACTTACCTGGCACGCAGTCTTGTGACCATAACATTGGATGATTAACACTAACACTTACCTGGCATGCAGTCTTGTGACCATTTACCTGGCAAGCAGACTTGTGACCATAACAATGGATAATTAACACTAACACTTACCTGGCATGCATTCTTGTGACCATTTACCTGGCATGCAGTCTTGTGACCATAACAATGGATAACTAACACTAACACTTACTTGGCATGCAGTCTTGTGACCATAATAATGGATAAACACTTACCTGGTATGCAGTCATGTGACCATAACAATGGATAATTAACACTAACACTTACTTGGCATGTTTAACATTTGGTCTGTACATCAAAAGTCGAGGTGAACAAATGAAAGCTTTCTCCAACATATTATATTCAACATAAATTTAATCAGTATCTTTCATGGTCAGTGTTACTTTAAATAGAAAAATAGGTATTTAGAATGCTTAATAATGAGGTAATCCGTTTAAATTTACCCGTCATTTAAATTAATTCTTTTAAAATCCTTCATTAGTCACATTATTAGGTTGTTTGTTCCCATTGTTATGGTCACAGGACTGCATGCCATGTAAGTGTTATTCCCCTGTTATGGTCATAAGACTGCATGCCAGGTAAGTTTTGTTCCATTGTTATGGTCACAATAGTGCATACCAGGTAAGTGTTATTCCATTGTTATGGTCACAAGACTGCATACCAGGTAAGTGTTATTCCATTGTTATGGTCACAAGACTGCATACCAGGTAAGTGTTATTCCATTGTTATGGTCATAAGACTGCATGCCAGGTAAGATTTTTTCCATTGTTATGGTCACAATAGTGCATACCAGGTAAGTGTTATTCCATTGTTATGGTCACAAGACTGCATACCAGGTAAGTGTTATTCCATTGTTATGGTCACAAGACTGCATGCCAAGTTAGTGTTAGTGTTAATTATCCATTGTTATGGTCACAAGACTGCATACCAGGTAAGTGTTATTCCATTGTTATGGTCACAAGACTGCATGCCAAGTAAGTGTTAGTGTTAATTATCCATTGTTATGGTCTCAAGACTGCATACCAGGTAAGTGTTATTCCATTGTTATGGTCACAAGACTGGGTACCTTTGGGCAATAATGGATCTACTAGCTTGCAAACGAAAATAATATATAAGACTTCAAAACCATAGAAAAAAACAAAAATGCTGTTTTACAATTATAATACAACTGAAACACTCGCAGAAGATATCTGAATATCAGCACAATGTTTTCCTTACTGATAGTTATCCTTACTGATAGTATTCCTTACTGATAGTATTTAAAGGGACACATAAACATCTTGAAGTGTTCATAGAACATTAAAAGTAGCATTTGAATTTATTATAATACAGTATGATTATGACTTTAAAAGTGCTTGCATATAATTTAACAACATTTTGAGATTTAAGTGTTCTTTGTTATTCTTCCATAGGTTTACATATATGTTTGGTGCAATACAATCAACACTCAGTAAGATGCAAAAACAATTTGCAAAACAATTTGCATTGAACATGTTGAAGTATTCCAATACATAATATCAGTAAATGAACAAATGCAAGTTATGTAGGAAAACTAACAGGACATGGTATTTTACATAATTTAAAATGAACTGAGTAAGTAACTTTAAATTCGGCGGTCCAGTTTTGGGGTTTGGGCTGGCTGGTTAAAACTGTTTATATGGTGTCTTTAGTTTGGATTCCCAAAATATTTAAGTTATATGTATACCTCGCCATCCGTAGGTTCAGAAACGGTTTACGTATGTTGTAAAATGTGGTTGTTGTTGGCGGGATAGCTACTCTTAGCCTAAATAAACAGCTACCCAAAAAAAAGACGATTTGAATAAATCTGAGAGAGGAACACGTGAGGATGCATCCTGTGAAGTTTCATCGAATTCTAACTAGCAGTTCACAAGGTCGTTTAAAGAATTTTCTTTTTTTTAGTAACAGCGGCCATATATGTTGAGAAATCAGGACGATTTACACAAATGTGAAAGGGGACCATGCAAGGTTGCTTCCTTTGTGGTTTCGTCAAATTCTACGCAGATTTTCAGAGGAGACGTTGTTTGAAGTAAAAGTTAATGATGAATGAAGGCCATCTAACCATCAAATAAGCTTCGGCCAGCAAAGCGCTGAACTTGCTATATGTGGCGGGGTTTGTGTAACCGATACAATCTGAATATGATGAACATGCCATGAATAACAAAGTGCAGGAAAAATGAATAGAAATGGGAAAAATAGCGCCCGACGCGAGTTGTTCTTGTCATTTTTGAATCTTGTTAATTGGTATTGGTATAGGTTCAGATCCCGAATGCCCCTCTACCTTTTTGTTCTTGCACAACTAGACCCTGAACTCTACAATCTATGCAAGTTTTGATCGAATCCGATCTAAAATAAAGGAGATATAACGATAACAAGATTTCTATATATGCTATATTCCAACACAAGAACAATCCAGTTATATCCAATGGTGTCTAAACATGATTCTTCCTTTCGTCTTATCTTTAATAATAATTCACTGACATCGTGAATCACTAAAATACTTTCGAAATAGTTGTTGCTATATACAGTTATACATAATAAAGCAATACTCATGTTGTTTTCAAGTTCTACCAGTAATTCGCCATAAAGATAGTTCTCAAAAATGCGTATAAATATAATTTGTTTTATTTTGCTGCTTTTTTCAAAGAATTTTGATATATTGTCATTTGGAATATTATGGTTTTCTATTACATTATTAGCTCGTCAGTTTTTCTCATTACATTCAGTTCATGCAAACCCGTAGGCTCTATTTATCTACGAGGAGGCATACAATTTGAATGCTGTTCGGCTGCCACTATGTGTTATTTTTAGCTCTCAAAGCTAGAAATATGGTCAGCTTTCAATTTCTTGTATACCATTCTGTTAACATTGCAGAGGGCTGTTTGCTCCCCGCCGCAAAAATGCAACAGTGAAAAAGGTGATAACAGTTAGTCATCCTAGTAAATGTAAATTGTTTAGAATTGAAAATTTATCTGAATTTATACTCGTCCCGCATCAATCAGTACTCGAGTGGAATTTTCGTGCCCTGAATTTTGGTGAAGAAGTCGTTAAAATAAAGTAAGGCCAAAGGACGCAGCTGAATCTGTCTATGGTAATTTGAAATTTGCTTATTTGACCTAACTCAGATGACAAGTCCATTTAGAAAAAATAGTAATGCATACCAGGCAAGTTCCAAACAAGTGCAGATGGGGATACTGGTGTCTTGTTTCCAAGAAGCTTAGACACAGAACCTTTCAAGAACAGCAATCCAAACATATGTACAACTGTTTGTCACTACTCAGGCACGTACATGCTGTTGGTGGTTCATGAACGTACACATCAAATAATGCAACTCGTAGCGAAGACCATTCCTCAATGCGTTCCTTTTTCTTCTCTGCATATATGGTTTCTGTAAGAAAAAGCAGACTTGAAAATCAACCTAAATGTAAGAACCTTGGTAATAGAGGTGCGTAGTGGTTCACGATATAGATCGAATACCGGTATATAAATAATGATATAGAATATAAATGAACAATTAAAAAATATAAATGACACAATATACAATATAAATATGCCAGTTATTATAAATTATGCCAGTTATACAATATAAATAATAAAATGTAGAATATGAATGAACAATTATAGAATATAAATAACAAAGAATATGAATGGATCAATATACAATATAACTGAGCAATTATCGAATATCGCAACGTTTCACTTGCCACACAATTGACAGTTTCCATACATTGAATACATTTTGTTTTTGTTCTCCCGAAAGATTTCCTTTTTCTTTATTCAGAATAATATATTTTCCTCCATATAACAGCGTCATATTGATAATGAAAAGATGATCGAATTGGAGTGCAAACTATATCTCGATATCTGGAGCGTCACATGTTCACGCCTCTTAAGAATAGAAATCTGATTACATTGTGTATAATGCTGCTGCATTTTTGTGGGGTAAGTATGTGTACATGTAATTTTAATAGGGTGATATGTACGACGGTTTTATCACTCGAAGGTAATTGAAAACCGATACTTAGCTGAAGCTTCAAGTGACAGCATTGCATTTTACTGTAGATATGGCTTCAATATTAAACCTTGATGTACTGAAACTTCACCAGATAACTCCAGACAGAATTTGTAGCCTTCAGAACACTGTATTAAGATATGGGGCATTATAAACACCCCACCATTTTTGAACACCCCACAATAAAGGTTTCATATGGACAAACCTCTCTCTCCGCCTCTCTCTCTCTCTCTCTCTCTCTCTCTCTCTCTATATATATATATATAGGGAGAAACATTTGTGAACTACCAAGGACAGACAACCTTTGGACGAACTACGACAGGGCGCCTTGCTATGACGGGATACACAGAAATCAAGAGTATGCATTCACCTCGTAAAAAGGATAGATGCAACACTCGCTGATGAACTGTATCTCTACACCATAACCCACTCGTTTGGAGGCACACTTAACATATAGACGCATACATACATACAATTATAGCTCATATGAGTGGACCACCTTTAAGCATTCAACCACACAAAGCTATATTGAGACAGTGACAATGAAAGGTGCCGGATCTTGGGGATACTGCGAATTCAGTAAATATATTAAAGGGAGATAGTTTGAACTCACTACGGCAACTTTCGAAATATGGGATCTCGTAAGAGATTCACATTCACAAGGCAGAATTATATATAGGGAGAAATATTTGTGAACTACCAAGGACAGACATCCTTCGGACGAACTAGGCAGGGCGCCTAGCTATGACGAGATACACAAAAATCAAGCGAATGCATTCACTTCCTAAAAAGGATAGCTGCAACACACGCTGACGAACTGTATCTCTACATTATAACCCACTCGTCTGGAGGCACACTTAACATATAGACGCATACATACATACAATTATAGCTCATATGAGTGGGCCACATTTAAGCATTCAACCACACACAGCTATATTGAGACAATGACAATGAAAGGTGCCTGATCTTGGGGATACTGTGAATTCAATTATATATTTATATAAATGTTAGACACAATATCAACCAAACAGTGCTTAAACAAACAAATAAGCAAAATATATACATATATATATATATATATATAATGTTAGACAAATTATCAACAAACCGTGCTTAAACAAACAAATATCGAGCGCTTTCGGCTTTTATCGCCTCCTTCAGGATGAATACACACAGTTACAAAAACAAACACATAAATTTCGAAAGATCAAAAACCCAAACCTGTTAATACTATAAGCGTGCGCGTTATGCGCCCATGTCAGTATTAGTATAACACAGTTGTGAGGTGGTAACAGCGTATGTGTAGAGACAGACGCTGCTATACGTTTAAACCTTGTTCATATGAAACCTTCAATTCGATAGACGTGTTAACACACTGGCGTTAAAAGTTTTTACTGGGCTTCGCGCAGGCTTAATAACGCAGGTATCAAAGGTATAAACATTAAGTGAAGCGAAATTGTTTAGTTTAAAAAGATAAATAATGTTCAGAATGTGTTGATACAATCAACTATGTCTAAAGGAATGTTGCAAACAAGTTGTAATAGTTTATTGGATGATTTGTTCTAATTTCGGTTAACATGCGAAAAAAATAAAATGATTTAAAAAAACACAACGTAACGGACATAACAAGAACCAAACATTATTAACATCATGGGCACGTATGTCTGTGATATCTGTAAGGTTTGGAATAATTTTCGGATGTAACATCATTAATGTTCTTAATGTCTTTCGTTAAACAACTTAATAGCCCTATTGTCAACCCTTTTGTGTTTGTGATGTCGCTTGCATTAATTGTTAAATAAAACAAAGTAACGTAAATTACGGTAACGTAGGCTTAGTTATTTATTAACATTCACACTAGCGTTCGTTTAGTGCAGTGTGGCGGCTGTAAAATGTCTCCCCGTGCTACGAATCAGTAGTGTTATTTTAACTGGTCCTTTGGGACCAACGAGCCCAATATAGGTGACTTTAAAGTAGAATACCGCTTAAGCCGGTGCTAGTGGGCGTGAGAGGTGTTGCTTCTTTCATTACTTCTAATGAACAGACTCAATAAAACCGAGTCTGCTGCTTTATTCCTTAATTGTGTTTGTTGCTCCCAAAGGATCAATTGTATCAGTATTTATTAGTAAGGCATGTATCCAAGGTATAAACAGTAAGGCAAACGAAAGTTTGCATTATGAAATGCATGAATAATGAAGACAATTTAAAATAGAAACCCTTTTTTCCATACATTTCAAAATGCAGTAAAATTTATTATTGTATTATAGGTAACGTTTCTACACCCTGTAACAAGGTACAACCCCAACGCTCAGATGGCAGACAAGTTGCAAAAGACTACATACATAATGGGCTTCTGAAAAATATGATCTACAAAATTCCCCCGGTGGTTTACCTTATTAGCTCACGGCCTAGAAAGCAAACATCGACAGAGACAAACGCTTGAAAAAAATGCAACACAAAACTGAGCAAACTCGTTGGCCTCAATAGCGGATGTTATTTGATATATAACCATGTAAATGCAGTCGTCCACCCTGGTATCGGATGCTGATGCCAACTGACAAAGCAAGAACTATTCTAGAAATCTATGTCAATAGTCATATGAGTCTTAAGTGATGTTTAACATGATCAGTGTATCAACAATATTGTCCATCTCAAGGCGTTGTCAGTAAATCAGAATTGAAATTGTACTGTAGCCGAGTATAATAAATACTGATAAAGGTGATCCTTTGAGAGCAACAAACACAATTAAGAGAATAAAGCATAAGTTCACCCGAACTAAAACCTGTATACCTCAAGGGAAAAACAGAAAACAATAAGCATGATAACTCAAACGTATTAGGAGCTGTAACTTAATACTACTTATTTATGGTATTCCAAAACCTTAAAACCATTTTGAATATGCTTACTTGCCAAATAGGTATTAATATATTTAACTGTTACATTCTCATTTTGTTCTCGACACGGTCACAAAATAGTGCTTACAATTGCATAATATTGCTGGGCTTACACAATATTCTTTGACAACCAGTAGAAATAACTTAGTTATCAAATATAGATATAAAAGTCGAACAGGAAAAGCAGCATTCAAGGACGACAGTCAACCACAAACACACACAGAAACAAAGAACACATTTAAAGATGAATAAAAGACATAACAAACACAAAAGGGTTGACAATAAGGCTACCGCCTTGAAACGTTCAGTTGCAAAACTGGCCGCTGGTGGGTTTAAACCAGGTTCTAGGGTGCACCAGACCTCACACTTACCCTACTGTCAACACAATAAAACGGGACAGTGTAAATAAAGAAATCCCCGTCATGAACTATTCTCTTTCTATATAATGTAACATTAATGATAAGTTTTATTTTTGTATTTATATATACACGAGCATCTTTGTGTTTCACTTATATTGCCTATTAATGCTGCCTTGTTGGTTATTCTCTAACCAACAAAGCAGCATTAATAGGCAATATTAGTGAAACACAAAGATGCTCGTGTATATATAAATACAAAAATAAAACTTATCATTAATGTTACATTACCCTACTGTCAACACAATAAAACGGGACAGTGTAAATAAAGAAATCCCCGTCATGAACTATTCTCTTTCTATATAATGTAACATTAATGATAAGTTTTATTTTTGTATTTATATATACACGAGCATCTTTGTGTTTCACTTATATTGCCTATTAATGCTGCCTTGTTGGTTATTCTCTAACCAACAAAGCAGCATTAATAGGCAATATTAGTGAAACACAAAGATGCTCGTGTAATCTTTGTGTTTCACTTATATTGCCTATTAATGCTGCCTTGTTGGTTATTCTCTAACAAACAAAGCAGCATTAATAGGCAATATAAGTGAAACACAAAGATGCTCGTGTTATTGTGGCGGTTGTAAATTTAGTAATGAGATGAGAACTTCGCTACCTGTGAAGATTGTTAACGTTTTGTTATTTTGTGTGAGGCGAGACATGTGAATCCGTGGATTTCTAAAATTATCAGTATGACAGTATGTTGATCCTTGTCGCAACTTATTTTGATTTGAGATTAAACTGCCATTGGCCATCTTTGGTTACATAGAGTTGAATAATAAAAACTTTGCAGCGACTACTCCTCTGAAACAACTTGACTGATATTCATGAAACTTTACAGTAATGCTGGTCTAGCTATCAAAACCTATCAGTAGAGCTTCAAGGTTATTGACCTGTTGTTGCTGAATAAATTTAGTTTCCCTTAAGGAATTTTAATAAAACCACCACAAAGTGCATCTCATGGAAAGGAAGCTCGGGATTGTTATTTAGGTGGTTTGATTTTCAGTCAAGGTCATTGCTGCTATTGGAAATTGGTTTCCACTCAATAACTTTAGTTTCCCTTGACGGATTTAAATAACAAAACAAATCACCTCCTGGGAATTAAACATGAGATTGTTATTTAGGTCACGGTCACTGTTACTACAAATACAATTTGGTTTCTGCTGAATAAATTCACCTTTCCTTAAGGAATCTTCACGAAACTTCTCATAAATGAATCTCGCACTGATCGTAAAGTTCAAAAACACTGATGGCCTTTAAAGAGAGCATCTCTGGCTTATTAATTATTTTGATCAGCCATTTTGGCCACTAGAGGGCACCACGTTATTTTATGTTTTACGTGACTCGATAACGCAATTAAATATATGGATAATATTGAGCACGAGGTCACAAATTAGAAAAAGATCTATAGATATTTTATTTACATTGAATCGCTGATATAACCTTTATCTTTATTGTAGTAACAAACATGCAATGCAGATCTTACATTTTACACGTGTGACTAACGGCCATACTGTTTAGAATACATCAACAGTGAACTATTTTCTGTCCCGTTGACTTCCGGATAACATAATGTTAAGATTGTCATCGAAACACATAGGTGTGATTCCAAATGTAGACCGAGTATTATTTTACAAATGTCTCTTTTAGTTCATACATACTTCATTATTAAAGCTCAGTAATTTGAATGTATCACGAAAACATTGGTGTATTTTCTCCATTTCTGTTCCACGTTTTGACCTTGGCCTCGCGATTTCAGCATCTTATATACTTCTGAAGTTCTGATATTATCAAACATATGTAATGAACGTTTTATACACCATTTTTTCACTTTAATTATATTTGTTGAAATACTTATTTGTGATTATTTTTCAGTGATTTTTGATGAAGGACAATTGTTTTAATTTATTTAACGTCTTATCGATCTCTGATTCCGTGTTTCACATGAAGAAGGTTTCCTTACTTTAAAATGAATACAATATGCTGTGTTTTCAAGTCAAAATAAAATACCTTCCATCTTTTGTCTTAAAGCATTTGAAGCAAACAATTAAGGGTGCAAATATTGAATGAACAATATATGTATTAGATAGTTAAAAAAACATGTTTATGAACTTTTTTATAGCAATAAATTTAATTATTTGACTTAAGAGCAAAATCGGCGTAAGATGTTCCATAAAAAGGGCCACTGTACTACGAATGTATACAGGAAATCAACGATTTTATTCATTTTTTTCAACATTTTGCCACAAAACCTCACAATGTGAACTTTAACATTAACTTACGATACAATGAAACATTTGTATATATAATTGTGCACCATTTCATCACTTCCGTTAGATTAGTTTATGTTCAAACATCTTATTACAAAATGATTCCTGTTTTCATCGATTTTTTTTTATGAAAAACACATTTTTAGACCCAAAAATAAAGTATTTCAGGTCGTCGTATTCAAAAGGATTTTTTTCTGGGACATCACTGTACCTTTTTCTGTGCAAAACAGTAATAAGCTAACTGTTTATAGCTTATTTAGTATTTTTCATTTATAGCCTAGTAACACAACACCAAATGAATTACAGAAATCAACGATTTTATTCATTTTTTCCAAGTTTCGCCCCAAAATCTCATATTATTAACCTCATATCCATCTATAAAACCTTGATTTACATAGAGATGCATTTGGAAGAGCATTTCCGCACTATTAAATGATTCTTATTTGCTCAAATGTTTTTTTATAAAATTATTCCTTTTCCGGAGATTTTCTCTTAAAAACGCAACTTTTACCCCAAAATTTAGCATTTCCCACCATCATTATATTGAGGACTTTTTTTTTGAAACTCATTACATGTCAGTGATTCTAAAATCCTAAAATACTTTCTGTTGGAATTTGTTTGACCATGACTCTTATTTTCGTCTATAATTACTGGCCTAGTCAACTGAAGATATCTTAATATGCATGCTAATGACATTCTTTCAACAAACGCAAATGCCAATAACTCCAGCACAAATCGCTCCATTACATTTATGTAGAGCGTATCCGAAGTCAGATGTAAAACAACCTTAAAATAAAACATGGAACAAAATGTGATTACCAAAGCTATCACGTACATAAGTTTATTGTTTACTTTACAATTATTAAGAGCAATAAAGTTAGACACACAATTGAACAGAAACAGTAGCAAGGACGACAGTCAACCACAAACACACAAAGAAACAAAGAACACTTATATATATGGATGAATACAAGGCAAGATAAGACATTACAAACACGCAAGGCTGGCGCCTTGAAATTGGTATGTGGCAAACATGCCATTGGGGTATATCCCCAGCGTTTGCAGCCACCATATACTATTAATGACCTATAACGAATATGTGTTATAAACATATCCATATGTCCAACGATTGCTGAAAAAACGAGTATTTTAATGTTTTTCCGATATAATCTTATTTATATTACCTTATTTGAATCCACGCATCACATTTACTAACCCTAGGGACTACACTCTTCGATGTTCTGATTCTCCATGTGAAGGAAATGCCTCAGGTAAAACATATGTAAGAGAGAGAGAGAGTGAGAGAGAAAGAGAGAGAGAGCGAGAGAGAGAAAGTGAGAGAGAGAGAGACTTTGCTTGCGTGCATGGATGCGTGTTTGTGTGATTCGAAGGTATTATGTCCTCCGTCCTTTAACAGAGAGAGAAACCCATGGTTAGGCTCAGTTGAGTGTGGACCTGACCCAGCTGAGTGATGCATTGTATCTTGAATAGAGAAAATTATGTATGCGTTGTATTTCATTTCCTCAATTTAGTTTCTCTGCGGCTGTGAAGTGTTGAGGTTGGTCTGCATGGCCCCTACATTCGTTATTGCTACAACCACTTCGAAGGTCCTGCGGATAGCATAACTTATGCTTATGGACCCTTTAAAGTGTTATATCAAGGAAGTGTCTCCATTGTTTGGTTTGCAGTCAAAACTGTTATTCTATTCATTCCGATCTTTGGAAATCCATGAGGCCGATATTTATAAACAGATATCGGTGGTACATTATCAAATACTTTTGTTTTCTTACTTCAATTTCGATTAGGTGGTTCCACTACTCCAGCCTTTAAAGGTTTTGACTGCATTCCATTGTTCTCTCGTGTACGGTAAAGTATTTCGTTAGAAACTGGAAACATACGCCGCTGGCCATGGAATGGTATGAAAATACCTCATTGAAGGTTCTATGTTCACCGTCATATGCATACCATCTTATTTTCGTACTATTGACATTATACATATTGAGCTGCTCAAACCGGGGCTAGAACGGGGTGAACGGTAGCAAGCATTTTTCACCACAGTTCATGAGCAGTCAAACCGAGACTGCAATACGTTTTTATTTATTGTGTTCGGCGATTTCCAAATTTCTCCTTTCACATACTTTGTTATGACAATATTTTTAGTCTCTTATGTAGTCCAGAAACTATAGGTAGTCCAGAAACTATAGATAACTATGTTGTTGCAATTTGACCTGTTTCCTTCGTTAATTTAATTCTACTATAATTAAAACATTCCAAGTACCCTTAGCAATGAACAAAATGCCAAGTGCCCTTACCAATGTACAGCAGATCAAGGGCCATTACCAAATGAATGTACAACAGACCAAATGCCCTTACTAATGAACAACATACCAAGTGCCCTTACCAATGTACAACATATCAAGTGCCTTTACCATATTAATGTACAACAAACCAAGCGCCCTAACCAATGTACAACAGACCAATTGCCCTTACCAATGTACCACAGATCAAGAGCTCTTTCCAATGTACAGCAGATCAAGGGCCATTACCAAATGAATTACAACATACCAAGTGCCCTTACCAATGTACAACAGACCAAGTGCCCTTACAAATGTAATACAGATCAAGTGTCTTTACCAATGTACAACAGACCAAGCGCCCTAACCAATGTACAACAAACCAAGAGCCCTTACCAATGTACCACATACCAAGTGCTCTCGCCAATGTACAGCAGATCAAGTGCCCTTACCAATGTACAACAAACCAAGTGCCCTTACCAATGAACAAAGACCAAGTGCCCTTACCAATGTACAACAGATCAAGTAGCCTTACCAATGTATAACATACCAAGTGCCCCTACCAATGTACAACAGGCCAAGTGCCCTTACCAATGTACAACAGACAAAGTACCCTTACCAATGAACAACATAACAAATGCCTTTAGCAATTAATAACAGTCCACCACGCAGTGCGTTTAAGCACTCTTTTCTCCCGAGAATAATTCCACAGCATAAAAGTGTTACTGTCGAGGTGGTCGAGTTCATGTCCGTAATTTAGAGTGTAATTGTCAGTGTCATTGTAATGTAATACTTCCCTTGTAAACACAGTAATACGTGACTTTGAACAGATAAAAGAATATTATTTTTGCATAATGGATAAATATCACGCTACCATAATATTATGTGACTGCTGTATTTGTTGTTTGTTGGTATGGTGTTTTACGTCATTTTCAACTAATGCAAGGTTATGTATGACGGTCAATTGTTTTGTGGTGGAGGCAGACCTCCCACTTTTTCTGGGTAGAACCCGTACTGTACACCTCCCGCCATCCGTAAAAATTGACAATTCCTCACTTACAAGTCCAGCTGCCAGCGGGATTCGAGGCGAAGGTTTACAACGCAACGTCGTTAACCATTCGGCCACGGAGACGCTGTGCCTACTGTAATGTGATAGAATTATGTACAGAATGCACCGAGAGAGAAATCCAACGCAAATGGGTTATGTTTCATGCAACTGATAACAACTGTGTTTATTGCTTATACCCATCTAACCAGGACTTACGAAAACAAAAAAACAAAATAATGACATTAATGGATTTATTTATCATTTTATTCATAAATGTACTAGTCAAGTTATATATTTCATATGGACATGCTCAGTGTCAGAGAATGTATGAAACACTACTGTACCGTAGTGTCGCATTCACTCTTCTGGTATCATCTGGATAATTTTCTATATCTCTATTGTATTTTATTTTTTTATAGTTTAGCATTCTCTTTTATGACATTTTATGACATTTTAAGCAAGCTTTTTTTTTTGTTTATATGTTTACGTGTTGTGAGACAGGATTCATTCAATATTTCGCTGAAAATATATCTACACATATACAATATATATATACAAGAGGTGTTCAACTTACAATGTAACACTTTCATGTTGTAACTGTATCAAATATCTTGACATTCTCTACCCTACTGTCATCCCAATAAAACGGGACATTGTAAACAAAGAAATCCCCACCATGAACATATTTAAGGTTATAGCAATCTGATATTTCCATGTCTATGCGTAACAATTGGAATATGCATTTGTTTTGCTATTTGTCGGTTTTCAAGATTTCAACGGAAATTAACATGCAATTCGACTTTGAAAATTATTTAGTTTATGAAATAATTTAGTTCGAAACATCAGCAGCAGGTATTTGTAACAGCGGTTTGCAGAATGTCTTTCACACCTTACATACTCTTTTATCAGCTTACAATATACACGTTTTCGACATCTTTTTGTTAGTAGTTTACTGATTGGTTTATGGTTCAATAATTGCCTGACAGTGTGCATATGTCAGTATTAGTTAATACGCATGCTACTGTGTACGTTAAGTGGGTTGTCACAATTATTTTAATTAAAGTTTGCGGTCACATGATTTCACAACTAGTACTTAGATGACATAAACGCTTACAAACAACTATGTTGCCAATACAGATTAAAGGATATTTTATTATTTATGATGTTAGTAACTGTTTCTATAACGGTAATCATGGGTTCGTATTTCCTGTATAAAATCAGAAGAGCATTTATTGTTCTTTTATTGATGTATCACATATCATACACAGCTTATACCCCGTAGTTGATTTAGACGAAGGGAGACAAACTCATGATAGTATAACAAAGAGTCACATATTTAGATGATTGACTCCCCATAATGACAGCAAGATCATTGAGATACTCAGATGCCTCGCTACTATTTTTAAGATGAACACTTTGGTATGTTTAAAGGGATTCATTAAAACAAAGAAAAAGCAATAAGACGACTCCCCCGCCCCACCCCTCTACCTAAGAAAACTGTATCAAATATATATACTGTAATGCTTTTGGTTGTTGTTAACGTTGTCGTTAGGGGCAGGTAACAACGCTATTATATGACTGTGAATCACATTTTGAACGAGCACTGCCCTTTATCAGTTATCTGTTTTGAATTGTATCTCGTATAGATATACATATATGTATTCGTTAGCCAATGTCACAACTTATAATATTGATTGAATATTGTTTGATTCCTCATGTTTGCATTATTGTTAAGCCTGGGAGAAATAAAGTTTTGTTCTGTTTTTCTGTTCTGAGAAATAGAGTCTACAGTCATTCTACAGTCAGTCATGAAAGAGTCCAGTTAGAGTTATGCCGTTAAGAGATGCCCTAGGAAATGCGGTCCGTCGGCCGTCTCAAATCATTACTATGGAATACTTAATTAAAGAACTGTCAGTTTTACTTCAACTTTACTTGAAACTTGCTATTTGGATGTGTACTATAATAAAACAATATTAAATTTGGAGAACGTTATTATTATTTAGTTGAAATACAATTATGGACTACCCAGGACTTTAATTAATTTCAAAAAGACTGTACAACCTCAACAAATGCACTGTCGATATACGGAACAAATATAAAATTACCATTACACACTGGTACACAAGATGCAATATGATTGTGCATGGTCATTATTCTCATTAAACAAAACAGCAATTAATAATTTTAAATTCGCTTCAAATATAATTTTACTCTCGTTTAGGCAACTAAATCAAACACATTTCTTAGCTTTAAACATCTCAGATGTAACCTTAGAATGTGGAAATGAGGTTAAGCAGATACAACCATGTCATTACTGCTTAACTCAAATTCCATGCAACTGTACTGTTAAAATAAATACTTAAAAGGTGATCCCTTGGAAGCAACAAACACAAACAAGAGAGAAAAGTAGCAGACTCGGTTTTATTGAGTCTGTTCATGAGAGGTAATTATAAGATGCAAAACCTCTAACGCCTCCTAGCACTGGCTTAAGAGATTATCTACTTTAAAGCAACACAGAATGGGACTGAAGATCTCAAAGGACCAGTAAATAATAACACTACTGATTTGTAGTCGGGGCGACTTTTTACGGGCGCCACACAGCACTAAACAAACGCTAGTGTGAATGTCAATAAATACTGAAAAGATGATCCCTTGGAAGCAACAAACACAAACAAGAGATAAAAGTAGCAGAATCGGTTTTATTGAGTCTGTTCATGAGAGGTTATTATAAGATGCAACACCTCTCACGCCTCCTAGCACCGGCGTAAGCGATATTCTACTTTAAAGCAACACAGAATGGGACTGAAGATCCCAAAGGACCAGTAAATAATAACACTACTGATTTGTAGTCGGGGCGACTTTTTACGGCCGCCACACAGTACTAAACAAAAGATAGTGTGAATGTCAATAAATACTGAAAAGGTGATCCCTTGGAAGCAACAAACACAAACAAGAGAGAAAAGTAGCAGACTCAATTTTATTGAGTCTGTTCATGAGACGTAATTATAAGATGCAACACCTCTCACGCCTCCTAGCACCGGCTTAAGCGATATTCTACTTTAAAGCAACACAGAATGGGACTGAAGATCCCAAAGGACCAGTAAATAATAACACTAATGATTTGTAGTCGGTGCGACCAAACATTTTATACTGCCTCAGAGACATGAAGGGTGTCATTACAGTACACAGGTGACTACAATGCACCCAGGTTATCTGGTCAGACTTCAGAGTTTCTTTGGACACGATGAAAATAGAAACAATATGCCGGATTCAACATGTATTAAACCATTGAATGTATCAGTTAAACAATTCAAAATTATTCAATCACAAATTGCCAAAGATGAACAGTCTCAGTTAAATCTACAAAAGATGATGGATAACGCAAAGGACAATACTATTATCTACCGGACATTAACAGAGCCATAGTTAGACTTTAAAACATATTCTGATGATGCACCTACAGAGTTAATTATGTCTATTGGTTCTATAGTTATATCAACGTTTTCAATACTCGCATTTGGCTTTATGTACAGAAGATACAGCTTCTTTGCTCGTATATCATAATTCTCCTACAGCGGCATCGACTGTACTACATTCATTTCATTACACACATATACCACCAACATCTTCACCATTCAAACATTGACATTCACATTTCGCAGAGTATAACGAATATTTCATATTGGCTTTGGCAATTTGCACATTTCTTTTTCTTATCTATGACAAGTTCAAACAATTTAGTCGACCCATTTTGATGATTGAAATCACTAACGGGAAATCATGTTTGTGCACTGTTCAACTATTACCTATCTAATATGAAGTTGTGAATGTGTCAACACCGATACAAACCCAAAATTGTCTGTATCATTTGGCATCATCTCTGCACTCAACATTGACTGGGGTAATTGTAGTATTAAGGTATGAAAGCAAAGTAAAATAACTCCATCTACAATCAAAATCAATCCTTGCTTGCAATGAAACTCAATCACATTTTATCAGGGGATGACCATCATGTAGACTATCTTTGGATTGCACATAACAGTTTTTGTAATCTTGTTGATGTAATGTCCCAATCATCAACATGATCAATAACTCCATCAGCCCCACAATTAGGTGATGAGTGTAAACCATTGCTTTACCCACAAATAAGTTAGAATTCGGTTCCTCCTTTTGTTACCAGAGTATGTCTAAATGTGTACATTGTTGATTGTTATTATTGATTTGCCCTTGAAAAACAGCTAAAATTAGAATAGATGTAAGCATATTTACCATGTATGCCATTTATGCAAATTCTATTTATGCAATTTGGAGAGGTTTTACGTATTATTGTGCTCATTCATAATAACAGTGAATTTGGGATTTGGACTAAGCCGGAAATATTGGAAATTAATTTAGACTTACTGTTTTAGATTAAAGAGAAACCTACTGTTTAGGATTAAAGAGACACTTACTGTTATGGATTAAAGACAAACTTACAATTTTTTGGATTAAAGAGACACTTGCTTATGTGAATTAAAGGAATATTGGATACTTTTATTTGGACTTAAATAAAAAATTGGATATTAATGAAAAACTGGATTGTGTATTCTGTAAGTGAATTTTTTATGTAAATAAATGTGTTAATTATATTTTTGTTTGACGGGTTTTGCTTCCTTTCTTGTAACATTCTACTCGTAACACCTATCTGAATATGCATGGTGGTCTGTCGAAACCTTAAACTAGGCTGAGGAAAATCGAGGTAGCAACAACAATGTGCCACTACAGTTAACAACAAGACGAGCAGATACCATAGAGATGTCATCATAGTGTAACATGCTACAACTTAAACATTCTCCAGAGGTCATACATCAATTGATTAAGTACAGTGGAACGTGATACATGTGAACTGTATCATCAAATTCCACAAGTGTTATACATGATGAATACATGTGGTTGCAGACGCATCAGTGTTTAGCTTGAACATTAACATGTATTCTTCAACATAAGCTGTGTAGAGATGTCCAGGAAAACAACGAGATGTCCAGGAAAACAACTTAAGAATGGACATTGTGTTAGATTTTGTAAAATATTCACAAAATACACTTCTTTAGTGCGTCATCATTCAGTTATTATTGATAACTCGATGCTTTAGCATGAACATTAATATGTATTCATCAACATAAACAGTATACAGAAACACAACATAAGGAAGTTTGTTACCTTTTGTCAACATTACAAACAACACTTCTTTTTGTGTATCATCAGTTATTACTATAACTTAATGTATATGTATATATAGTATGACGTTATATTATTACAATAACAGGTGTATATATTTTTAATCATGTAATTGTATTTCGTTTGAACATGAAGCCGGTAGGCTTCATTTTAGGAAGGGGAGGAGATGTAACAAAGGTTGACAAGTTGTACTATTGTATCAGACATGTATCACACTTCTTGTGGTTAGAAAGAACTTATGGAAGAACACCAGTATTATAATGATTGCATAAGCTATACATAATAAGGGTTTGTAACAGTTTTAACGATCTAGATTTCGTCCATATTAGCAGTATTTTGACAGGTGTCAGTATTTACTTTAAGCATAAAATTGTATAACTATTAATAAGATATTTCTGTTCTATTGTTTAGTATTACTGGCATTATTGAACGTGGTCACTAAAGTTACATTATGAATGGCATTCGAAAGTAATATTATTTAATTATTGGTATGTTAAAGTCTGCTTAGGGATACTATATACTTGCATAGTACACTTTCTATTATGAAGGGATATTTTATTATTGATGGTTACATGTATTCAATGACGGTAGCAACAGTTTACATAACAAATCCCAAGGGATGTGTTTTTTCTGTATAAAAAGGACAGAAAAAGGAATGTAGATCAGTCC
>JAWPHD010023408.1:0-22195 GCA_037043455.1 Cyrtodaria siliqua | reverse complement strand
CCGAAAAGGTTGCCAAAAGCACAAGTTTTGTAGACCCCAAATTGTTAGCCCTTTCATCAGGGGCTGCAAAGTAACATAGTCTACGGTAATTTTATCAAATACAGGACTGGAAAAGGTAAATGAGATGGGTTAATTACCGTTTGAATGGGGGCTGGGAAATTACAATGATAACTCCATTGAAGCCGTTTAAAATGGGACAAATCACCTGCTGCCGGAATTCCTGCGAAGGTGATAAGATGCTCGTGCAAAACAGGATGCAAACGACCAGCTGTAGTTGTAAGAAAATTGGATTTAGATTGCAGTACAGCATGTAGTTGGTTGTAGGGGTAAGTTGTGAGAATTCGGCACGACCCGAAATAGACAGTGATTTAAGGTGAGTTCCGTTGGCTACATGTAAAATACAAACTGATAAATCAACATACCTAACCTTCTATGTCTATGACAACTAAGATTATATTTTTAAGTCTATGATTACACATGAGTGTTGCTAAACTCAACAATCTAACATAATTATATATATATGCAGAAGAACTACTTCAACCAAGTATTATTTAGTTAGTACGTAAATTGATAAAGATTTTGTTTTATACTTGGTGTATTCCTAAAATCAGCGAGTTATTTCTCATTTTTACAATTTTTCTACCCCAAAAAGTTTATATTTAGAATGTGATTTCAGAGGAGGATTTCGGACATATTGTTTTCTATATCTTTGGAAACCATAATCAGTAAAATAATGTCAGTGATATTTTATTTTGAATTTATTCTATTTTTATTAATCTTACCTAAAAAACCAAAACAAAAATATTTCTGTAAAAAAGAAGAGTTTTGGCCCCAAAAACAGGTTTTGATATATAATTATACTTTTTTCCATTTTGAACTTAATAATATGTAGTATTAACAATACATTTCATATATAAAATACATGTTTTACTATATTCTAAATGGATATAAATTTATTCCAGAAAATTAGTGATTTTCTCACTTATTGACTTTTTACCCAAAAAATATTTCCATATTTAGCACGTGATTAGAGAATGAGGACTTTGGATACTTTTTTTGTATATTGTTTCGATCCAGGGATCAGTAAAAATAATTTCTGTGCCAATATATTTTACTCTAGGCTATATTTAAGGCTAAAATGACCTGCCTATTATGGACTTGGAAGGGTACTGTTCTGAAACGTATGAAAACACTCGGAATTTCATCTGCTGCAGATTATGTTCAACAAACACCAACGAAGTATCTAAAGAGGACATTATTGCATCTGGAGAGACTGCATTACGTGTACATATAAGAGATAATTCGCGAGACGGACTGGACAAACTACGTGTTCATTTAAATTCCGCCGAAAAGGTTGCCAAAAGCACAAGTTTGTAACCCCAAATTGTAGCCCATTCATCAGGGGTGCAAAGTAACAATAGTCTACGGGTATTTTTCAAATACAGGACTGAAAGGTAATGAAGATGGGGTTAATTACCGGTTGAATGGGGCTGGGAAATACAAGATAACTCATGGAAGCCGTTTAAAAATGGCAAATCACCTGCGCTGAATTCCTGCTGAGGTGATGATAAGATGCTCGTGAGCAAACAGGATGCAAAACGACCAGCTTGTAGTTGTACGAAAATTGGATTAGATTGCAGTACAGCATGTGAGTTGTGTAGTAGGAGTAAGTTGTGAGAATTTCGGCACGACCCGAAATAGGACAAGTGATTAAAGTGAGTCCGTTGGCTACATGTAAAATACAAACTGATAAATCAACATACCAAACCCTTCTATGTCTATGACAACTTAAGATTATATTTTTAAGTCTACTGATTACACATGAAGTGTTGCTGGACTCAACAATCCTACATACATTATATAATATATGCAGAACGACTTCAACAAGTATATTTAGTTAGTACGTAATTGATAAAGATTTTGTTTTTATACTTGGTGTATTCCTAAAATCAGCGATTTTTTCTAATTTTTACAATTTTCTCTACCCCAGAATATTATATTATAATGTGATTTCAGAGGAGGATTCGGACATATTAGTTTTCTATATCTTTGGAAATCCATAACAGTTAAAATAATTGTCAGTGATAATTTATTTTGAATTTATGCTATTTTTTATTAACTTATCCTAAAACCAAGAAACCAAAAATATTTTGTTAAAAAAAAGAAGAGTTTTGGACCCAAAAAACAGTTTTGATATATAATTATACTTTTTTCCATTTAAACTTAATAATATGTAGTATTAACAATACATTTCATAATATAAATACATGTTTTACTAATATTCTGAATGGATATAAATTTATTCCAGGGAAAATAGTTGTTTTCTTCACTTTTTTTGACTTTACCCCAAAAAATCATATTATAGCACGAGATTTGAGATGAGGGAATTAGGATACTTTTTTTGTATATTATTTCGACCAGGATCAGTAAAAATACTTTCTGTTGCCAATTTATTTACCTTAGGCTATATTTAAGGCTAAATGACTGCTATACTAACGTAAGGCACATACATAGTCTACGATCCGACTATGTAACTTACCATATAAACGCACTGGCAATCGTGAAGTGTTCGAAATGGGTTAAGGTTAAGGGTCTCGATTTTATATACCAGTATCTTTTTTTACTTTTACCCTGGTAACATTTAAATAAAGCAAATTTTAAAGTATTCCACTATTTCGTCTTATTTATCTATAAGTTTTATTATATTATTAGTGAATAATATCAAAATTTAATAATCTGCAAAACAATTGCTTAATACTATTCTTATAATAATAGTAACGACTGAAACAAATGCAAGTTATGCAGAAAAAAACTAGCGGGACGCCGTGAGTTTTAAAAAATAAAGAGTGCCGTGTGTCCCTTTAACATCACCCTATTGTTATCATTGTGAAACCTCGAATATGAGTTACCAACTCCTAGTTCATTTTACGCATATTTAACGATGGGTGGTTTTTAAGTACTCGTGAATAAATCTAGACTTTTAATCGGCACATGTGCATTATTTTATGACCTCAAACACACGGGTAAGAGTTTGGTAACGGGTTTGTCATGACATATGTGGGGTTCAGTTTTTTTTAAAAAGAAAAATTTAACTTTATATTTTATAGAATCATGCTGTAAAAAAAACGGGTTTGGTGGATATTTCTGACGTGAGAAATACGCTAGCAGGTTGTCAGAAGATGTGTTAAGTTGTCCCATTGCGACTCTTACTTAAGACACATTTGTATCCACATAATGCTACATGCAAAGTATGTATGTATTAGTCGCAGCGTTTCTGTGAGAAGATTTAATTGGGTTTAAGGCGCACCAACACATGAAGAGGTTATATGGGCGCCTAACGGCTCATCTTCCATGTGCATAGAGATAAAATATGAAAAAGGGGCCTTGTAGAACCTTCTCACCCTGAACTGCAGGGTTGCTGCAAAATTCTATCGTAGAGACCTCCTATTTACGCTGGAGCCAAGTATTGTAGTTTCGCCACATACTCTTTGATGCTAGCGAGATGGCACCTGAAACAATGCGGATCATGATGAAGACCGATAATGAACATGAACAAAAATGAATAAATGAACATGAATTTGAGGGGATTCTACCCCTCGCTACCCCTCCAAAGGGATCTGCCAGTGGCCCTATTCTTTGCCCCGTGACCAAAACGGGGCCCCCGGGAACCACACGGGCCTGAAAATTATACGTTTGTGTACCATATGCAATCTCAACCAACGCAAATAATTTGACCCCGAGAGTTTGGGACCGTTTTTGACCGCAATAAAACATTGGTTTTCCCGAGTTGTATGCAAAATGATGAGAAAGTATTTTTAATATATCTATACACAATTCATTTCATCCTCAGTGTGGACAACGATTTATCCCAGTGGCTTGATTTGTATAACCTTGAAGTATAAATGGCATTGCTCAGGAAATATGATTTTTCTGTATTACACGATACTATCTCCCAAGCCTTATAATTTCAATGTATTGAGCTCGTTTCCTAATTAAACAGTATATAAATGCAAAATTGTTGTGAAACCAAACATGTGTACATTTCAAAAGAAACCATTATATGTTTGTTTTTGAATGTATGTTCACAATAAATATTTAGTATACAACTTGGTTAACGTTTTTAAGGACAAATGTGACATTTCATTAGGAAATAATAACCAGCAAACATCCTACAGCGACACACGGCAGAACACAAATTTATATTTAGCACTTGTATCCTTTCTATAAAAAAGTATGAATATTCATGAAAATTGAAAAAATGTATTCCGCCTGTCTGTTTTTTCTGAACTAGCTACAATGATATATGAATATCGAATTTTCAAAAATATATATAATAACAGTATTGTATGTTGACAATGTATCACTATTTCCCATTGTATTTATTTGATGACAAACGATCATTGATTCCCATTGTATTTATATGATGAAAATGGATCACTATTTCCCATTGTAGTGATTATTACAAGGTATCACTATTCCCATTTTATTGATATGATGACGGTGATCACTATTTCCCATTTATTGATAATGATGACAGTGTATCACTATTTTCCATTGTATTGATATGATGACAGTGTATCACTATTTCAGCTGCACTGATTGATGACATGTGTATCACTTTTTCCGATTATATTGATATGATGACAATGTATCACTATTTCCCTTTGATATTGATATGATGACAATGCATCACTATTTCCCATTGTATTGATATGATGACAGTTGTATCACATATTTTCCATTGTATTGATATGATGACAGTGTATCACTATTTCCAGCTGCATTGATATGATGACAATGTATCACTATTTCCCATTGTATTGATATGATGACAATGTAATCACTCTTTCCCATTGTTATTGATATGATGACATTGTAATCACTAATTTCAATGGATTGATTGATGACAGTGTATCACTATTTCCAGCTGCACTGATATGATGACAGTGTATCATATTTCCCATTATATTGATATGATGACAAATGTATCACTATTTCCCATTGTATTGATATGATGACAATGTATCACTATTTCCCCATTGTATTGATATGATGACAGTGTATCACTATTTTCCATTGTATTGATAGGATGACAGTTTTGTATCACTATTTCCAGCTGCACTGATATAATGACAGTGTATCACTATTTTCCATTGTATTGATATGATGACAATGTATCACTATTTCCCATTGTATTGATATGATGACAATTATCACTAATTTCCCATTGTATTGATATGATGACAATGTATCACTATTTCCCATTGTATTGATATGATGACAGTTGTATCACTATTTTCCATTGTATTGATATGATGACAGTGTATCACTATTTCCAGCTGCATTAATATGATGACAATGTATCACTATTTTCCACTGTATTGATATGATTACAATGTATAACTCTTTCCTATTGTATTGATATGATTGACATTGTATCTACTATTTTCCATTGTATTGATAATGATGACAGGTATCACTATTTCCAGCTGCACTGATATGATGACAGTGTATCACTATTTCCCATTATATTGATATGATGACAATGTATCCTATTTCCCATTGTATTGATATGATGACAATGTATCACTATTTCCCATTGTATTGATATGATGACAGTGATATCACTATTTCCATTGTATTGATATGATGACAGGTATCGACTATTTCCCACTGTTAAGATATGATGATGGTGTATCACCTATTTCCCATTTTATTGATATAGAGGGGCAGTGTAATCACTATTTTCCATTGTATTGATAATATGATGAAAATGTATCACTTTTCCCCTGTATATTTTTTTATATAAATACATTGTATCACTATATTCCACCTGTATTGAAATGATGACAGTGTATCACTTTTTCCAGCTGCACTGATATGATGACAGTGTATCACTATATCCCATTATATTGATATGATGACAATGTATACTATTTCCCATTTTATTGATATGATGACAATGTATCACTATTTCCCATTTGTATTGATATTGATGACAGTTGTATCACTATTGTCCCACTGTTAAGATATGATGATGGTGTATCACTATTTCCCATTTTATTGATATGATGACATTGTATCACTTTTTTCCATTGTATTGATATGATGATAATGTATCACTTTTCCCTGTAAATTTTTTATATAAAGTACATTGCTATCACTATTTTCATCTGTATTATATGATGACGTTTTTCACTAGTTTCCAAGTGTTGATATGATGGACAATGTAGGCCTAATTCCCATTGTATTGGTATGACATTGCCTGTGTATTGATATGATTAAATATATCACTATTTCCTATCGTACTGATATTAAGAAAATGGCCCAGTTCTTCAAAGGATCGGTTAGATTAATCCTTGGTTAGTGTAAACTTTCAAAGTACATTTTTTCAGTAAAAATATATTTTGTACTTCTAAAGTTTTTAATTGCATTCTCTTCTTAACAAAATGCTTTCACATTGCAATCATTTCAGGCGATTTTGAAATTTTGACTAAAGCTTGGTTACAGTTAACCGATCTTTGGAACAACTGTGCCAATGTATCACTATACATGTATCCCATTGTATTGATATGATGACAATGTATCACTATTTCCAATATATGGATATTATGATAATATATCACTGTCCACTGTGTATTGATATGACGACAATGTATCACTAGTTCCCAATTGTATCGTATGTATGACAGTGTATCAATAATTTCCCATTGGGTTGATATGATGACAATATATCAATATTTTCCATTGTATTGATATGATGACAATGTATCACTATAAATTTCGACTGTATTGATATGATACCATGTATCACTATTCCCTGTGTATTGATATGATGACAATGTGGTTACTATTTCCCTTTGTATTGATACGATGACAATGTATCACTATTCCATTGTATTTATATGACAGTGTATCAGTTGTTTCCCATTGTATTGATATAGATGCAATTGGTATCACATTGTGATGGATGACAATTGTATCAATTAAGTTCCCCATTGTACTGATATGATGACGGTGTATCAATATTTCACATAGTATTGATATGATGACAGTGTATCATTAATTCCCATTGTTTTGATATGATGACCGTGTATCACAATTTCCCATTGTATTAATAATGGATGGCAGGTTTATCAATATTTCCCAATGTATTGATATGATGACAGTGTATCACTATTTTCCATTGTATTGATATGATGACAGTGTATCACTATTATACCTAATGTATTGATATGATGACAGTGTATCCCTATTTCCCATTGTATTGATATGATGACAGTGTATCACTATTTCCCCACGGGATTGATATGATGACCGTGTATCACAATTTCCCATTGTATTGAAATGATGGCAGTTTATCATTATTTCCCATTGTATTGATATGATGACAGTGCAGCACTATTTCCCACGGGATTGATATGGTGACAATTTATCATGCAGAATTGCACTTTTCTGCCTATAAAGGGATGGACCTATTAAATTTTGCTTTAATTAGCCACTGACCAATAAAGCAAATCAATGCGGAATCCACCAGGGTTTATTGTACTGTAAACGTTTTTATCTGACTCATGCACAGTACTTTGCTTGACGTCCTCGGATATGTTTTACTGTGTACTGATATGATAATTTATCACTATTTCCACTGAATTGATATGATGGACAATGTATCAATATTACCATTTCTACTTCTTTGATGACAATGTATCACTATTTCCCACTGTATTGATATGATGACAATGTATCACTACTTTCCAGTGTACTGATATGATGACAATGTATCACTATTTCCACTTTTTTGATATGATGACAGTATATCACTTTTGCCCTTGTGAATTGATATTGATGACAATGTATCACTGTTTCCCTGTGTATTGATATGGATGCCAGTGTATCACTATTTCCCTGTGTATTGATAGATGAATGTATCACTGTTTTCCAGTGTACTGATATGATAATGCATCACTATTCCACTTTTTTGATAATATGATGACAGTATATCATATGTCCCTGTGTATTGATATGATAACAATGTATCACTATTTTCCATTGTATTGATATGATGACAATGTATCCACTGTTTTCCTGTGTACTGATATGATGACAATGTATCATTATTTCCCATTGTATTGATATCTGATGAAAATGTATCACTATTTTGCCTGTGCATTGATATGATGACAATGTATCACTATTTCCCATTGTATTGATATGATGACAATGTATCACCGTTTCCTATGTACGATAAGGTGACAATGATCACTATTTCCCAGTATAGTGATATGATGAAAATCTATCACTCTATCCCTGGGTATTGATGTAACAACACATATAATACTCGTTTGCTCTTCTGGGAAATATCTCCCAGTATTTCCTAGTATGGAACATTGCTCGGCCTTTTCGTCAGTGGCGGGAACGCCAAATGACGTTCCGATTGCTTTACGGGCGTCATCGTCAGATTCCGCAAATAGGAAATAACGATTACGGAAATTAACGAAGAATTCCGATTCCACTGGTATAGTTTGTACGACGTAACGTCGTCTTGGCGTTCTCGTGCAAACTGCTGTAAAAAGGCGTGAATCATTAGAAATATTAATAAAATATCATTTTAAGTTAAGCAATATATAGTTTAATAACTAGTGCTTTTGAGGTACTGAAAATAATCTCCCGTATCTCAAAACACTGGTTATTAAACTCTATGTATCACTATTTTCCAGTGTTTTAGATATGATGACAGTGTATCACTTTTTCCCATTGTGTTGATGACAATGTATCAATATTTTCCATTGTATTGATATGATGACAGTGTATCATTATTTCCCATTGTTTTGATATGATGATAGTGTATCACTATTTCCCGTTGTATTAAAATGATGACAATGTATCAATATTTCCCACTGTATTGATATGATCACAGTGTATCATTATTTCCCATTGTATTGATACGATGACAGTGTATCACTATTTCCCATTGTGTTTATACGATGACAATGTATCACTATTTCCCATTGTGTTTATATTATGACAATGTATCACTATTTCCCATTGTGTTTATATGATGACAATTATTTCCCATTGTGTTTATATGATGACAATGTATCACTATTTCCCATTGCGTTTATATGATGACAATGGATCACTATTTCCCATTGTATTGATATGATGACAATGTATCACTCTTTCCCATTGTTTTGATACAAATGTATGATGACAGTGTATCACTTTTTTCCACTGTTAAGATATGACGACGGTGTATCACTTTTTCCC
Organism: Cyrtodaria siliqua; assembly: GCA_037043455.1. NCBI lineage: Eukaryota > Metazoa > Mollusca > Bivalvia > Adapedonta > Hiatellidae > Cyrtodaria > Cyrtodaria siliqua. The sequence goes on along the minus strand of JAWPHD010023408.1, from coordinate 12,928 downwards.
ATTGTATTGATATGAGGACAATGTATCACTATTTCCCACAGTATTGATATGATGACAGTGTATCAATATTTCCCACAGTGTGATATGATGACAATGTATGCCTATTTCCCATTGTATTGATATGACAATGTATCACTAATCCCTGTTTATTGATATGATGAAATATATCACTATTTCCTATCGCACTGATATGAAAATAATGGCCCAGTTGTTCAAAGAAGGTTAGCTTAATCCTTGGTAAGTGTAAACTTTCAAAGTACATTTTCTCATAAAAATATGTTTTGTACTTCTGTACTTTTTAATTTGCATTTCTTCTTAATGCTTTTTACATGCATAATTTCTGGTAGAAATATTCATTTATTGGAAATTCAGAGCGATTTGAAATTTTGACTTAACGCTCAGTTAAGTTAAGCGATCTTTGAACATCTGGGCCAATGTATCGCTATTTCCCATTGCATTGATATGATGACAATGTATCACTATTTCCAGTTGTATTGATATTATGATAATATATCACTTTTCCCCTGTGTATTGATATGACGACAATGTATCACTATTTTCCATTGTATCGATATGATGACAGTGTATCACTATTTCCCATTGTGTTGATATGGTGACAATGTATCACTATTTTTCATTGTATTGATATGATGACAATGTATAACTATTTCCCTGTGTATTGATATGACGAATTGAACTGAATGTTGTTTAACGGCTCATCAACACAGTATAGGTTATTTAGAGCCGTCCCAAGGAGAGGGCAAGGATACACAAAAAACCGGCAACCGTGCCCTACTCTTATTATCGAATAGATTCCTATGGTTCTTTAACGTGCTTGGAGGATAGACCGATACACAGGACTGCCCGGTTTACGTCCCCATCCAACAGACGAGGCTAAGGGAAAGTGTCTTGTCCAAGAACACACCGACGATACTCAGTGGCACCACGGAGGATTGAACCCTGGGCCTCCGGTTACAAATCCGCCATGCTACCGGCCGCGCCACGCCATATATTACTATTTCCCTGTGTATTGATAAAATGACAATGTCCCCATTGTATTGATATGACAGTGTATCACTCTATTGTATTCATATGATGAAAAATTATCACTTTTTACCTGTGTATTGATATGACAATGTTTCACTATTTCCTAACGATATGATGACAGTTTATCATTAACTTCCATTGTATTGATATGATGACAGTGTATCACTATTTTCAATTGTATTGATATGATGACAGTGTATCATTATTTCCCATTGTATTGATATGGTGACAGTGTATCACTGTTTCCCAGTGTATTGATATGATGATAGTGTATCATTATTTCAACATTGTAATTGATATGATGACAGTGTATCACTATTTTCCATTGTATTGATATGATGACAGTGTATCATTATTTCAACATTGTAATTGATATGATGACAGTGTATCATTATTTCCCATTTATTCATATTATGGCAGTGTACCAATATTTCCCATTGTATTGATATGATGACAGTATATCACTATTTCCCATTGTATTGATATTGTCATCATGTCCATACAATGGGAAATATTCATACATCGTCATCATATCAATACAATGGGAAGAGTGATACATTGTCACCATATCAATACAGTGGGAAATAGTGTTACAATCATGATGTCAATACTAGAGAAATAGTGAAACATTGTCATCATATCAATACAATGGAATAGAGTGATACATTGTCATCATATCAATACAAAGGGAAAAAATGAAACACTGTTATCATATCAATACACAGGGATAGAGTGATACATTGTCATCATATCAATACAGAGGGAAATAGTGATACACTGTCATCATATCAATACACAGGGAAATAGTGATACATTGTCATCATATCAATACACAGGGAAATAGTGATACACTGTCATCATATCAATACACAGGGGAATAGTGTTACACTGTCATCATATCAATACACAGGGATAGAGTGATATGTTGGCATCATATCAATACACTGGGAATCATGAAACACTGACATCATATCAATACACAGGCAAATTATGACACATTGTCATCATATCAATACACAGGGAAATAGTGATACACTGTCATCATATCAATACACAGGGGGATAGTGATACAATGTCATCATATCAATACACAGGGAAATGGTGATACACTGTCATCATATCAATACACAGGGAAATAGTGATACAGTGTCATCATATCAATACACAGGGAAATAGTGATACACTGTCATCATATCAATACACAGGGGAATAGTGTTACACTGTCATCATATCAATACACAGGGAACTAGTGATACATTGTCATCATATCAATACACAGGGCACTAGTGATACATTGTCATCATATCAATACACAGGGAACTAGTGATACATTGTCATCATATCAATACACAGGGAACTAGTGATACATTGTCATCATATCAATACACAGGGAAATAGTGATACAATGTCATCATATCAATACACAGGGAAATAGTGATACATTGTCATCATATCAATACACAGGAAAATAGTGATACACTGTCATCATATCAATACACAGGGGAATAGTGTTACACTGTCATCATATCAATACACAGGGAACTAGTGATACATTGTCATCATATCAATACACAGGGCACTAGTGATATATTGTTTTCATATCAATACACAGGGAACTAGTGATACATTGTCATCATATCAATACACAGGGAACTAGTGATACATTGTCATCATATCAATACACAGGGAAATAGTGATACATTGTCATCATATCAATACACAGGGAAATAATGATACAGTGTCATCATATCAGTACAGAAGGAAATAGTGATTCACTGTCATGTTCTAGGGAAAATGTAACAAGAAGAAATTAAACCAGCAACAACTATTTTTACAATGTATGACAGTATCACTATTTCCCATTGCATTGATATGATGACAATGTATTCACTATTTTTCATTGTATTGATATGATGACAACGTATCACTATTTCCCTGTGTATTGATATGATGACAGTGTATCACTATTCCCCTGTGTATTGATATGATGACAGTGTATCATTATTTCCCATTGTATTGATATGATGACAGTGTATCACTATTCCCCTGTGTATTGATATGATGACAGTGTATCATTATTTCCCATTGTATTGATATGGTGACAGTGTATCACTGTTTCCCATTGTATTGATATGATGATAGTGTATCATTATTTCCCTGTGTATTGATCTGATGATAGTGTATCACTTTTCCCCTGTGTATTGATATGATGACAGTGTATCACAGTGACACTATTTCCCTGTGTATTGATATGATGACAGTGTATCACTATTTCCCTGTGTATTGATATGATGACATTGTATCACTATCCCCCTGTGTATTGATATGATGACAGTGTATCACTCTATTGTATTCATAAGATGAAAAATTATCACTTTTTACCTGTGTATTGATATGACAATGTTTCACTATTTCGTAACGATATGATGACAGTTTATCATTAACTTTCATTGTATTGATATGATGACAGTGTATCACTATTTTCAATTGTATTGAAATGATGACAGTGTATCATTATTTCAACATTGTAATTGATATGATGACTGTGTATCACTATTTTCCATTGTATTGATATGATGACAGTGTATCATTATTTCAACATTGTAATTGATATGATGACAGTGTATCATTATTTCCCATTTATTCATATTATGGCAGTGTACCAATATTTCCCATTGTATTGATATGATGACAGTATATCACTATTTCCCATTGTATTGATATTGTCATCATGTCCATACAATGGGAAATATTCATACATCGTCATCATATCAATACAATGGGAAGAGTGATACATTGTCACCATATCAATACAGTGGGAAATAGTGTTACAATCATGATGTCAATACTAGAGAAATAATGAAATTCTGTCATCAGATCAATACACAGGCAAATAATGACACATTGTCATCATATCAATACACAGGGAAATAGTGATACACTGTCATCATATCAATACACAGGGGGATAGTGATACAATGTCATCATATCAATACACAGGGAAATAGTGATACACTGTCATCATATCAATACACAGGGAAATAGTGATACATTGTCATCATATCAATACAAAGGGAAATAGTGATACACTGTCATCATATCAATACACAGGGGAATAGTGTTACACTGTCATCATATCAATACACAGGGAACTAGTGATACATTGTCATCATATCAATACACAGGGAACTAGTGATACATTGGTATCATATCAATACACAGGGAACTAGTGATACATTGTCATCATATCAATACCCAGGGAAATAGTGATACAATGTCATCATATCAATACACAGGGAAATAATGATACAGTGTCATCATATCAGTACAGAAGGAAATAGTGATTCACTGTCATGTTATAGGGAAAATGTAACAAGAAGAAAGTAAAACCAGCAACAACTATTTTTACAATGTATGACAGTATCACTATTTCCCATTGCATTCATATGATGACAATGTATTCACTATTTTTCATTGTATTGATATGATGACAATGTATCACTATTTCCCTGTGTATTGATATGATGACAGTGTATCACTATTCCCCTGTGTATTGATATGATGACAGTGTATCATTATTTCCCATTGTATTGATATGATGACAGTGTATCACTATTCCCCTGTGTATTGATATGATGACAGTGTATCATTATTTCGCTTTGTATTGATATGGTGACAGTGTATCACTGTTTCCCATTGTATTGATATGATGATAGTGTATCATTATTTCCCTGTGTATTGATCTGATGATAGTGTATCACTTTTCCCTGTGTATTGATATGATGACAGTGTATCATTATTTTCCATTGTATTGATATGATGACAGTGTATCACTATTTCCCATCGTATTAAAATGACGACAATGTATCAATATTTCCCACTGTATTGATATGATGACAGTGTATCATTATTTCCCATTGTATCGATATGATGACAGAGTATCATTATTTCCAATTGTATTGATATGGTGACAGTGTATCACTGTGTCCCATTGTATTGATATGATGATACTAGTGTATTATTATTTCCCTGTGTATTGATATGATGATAGTGTATCACTATTTCCAACATGTATTGATATGATTATGATGACAATGTATCACTATTTCCCATTGTATGGATGTGACAACAAGGTATCAATATTTCCCAGTGTATTGATATGATGACAACTTATCACTATTTGCCTGTCTGTTGATATGATCACAGTGTATCACTATTTCCATGGGTATTGATACGATGTCAATGTATCACTTTTCCCCTAGTATTGATATGACGACAGTGTATGATTATTTCCCATTGTATTGATATGATGACAGTGAATCACCATTTCCCACTGTATTAAAATGATGACAATGTATCAATATGTTCCACTGTATTGATATGATGACAGTGTATCATTATTTCCCATTGTATTGATATGATGACAGTGTATCATTATTTCCAATTGTATTGATATGGTGACAGTGTATCACTGTTTTCCATTGTATATTGTATTGATATGATGATAGTGTATCACTATTTCCATGGGTATTGATACGATGTCAATGTATCACATTTTCCCTAGTATTGATATGACGACAATGTCTCACTAATTCCCTGTGTATTGATATGATGAAAATGTATCACCATTTCTCTGGGTATTGATACGATGTCAATGTATCACAATATGGCAATGTACTGATATGAAGACAATGTATCAGTCACTGTTTCCCTGTGTACTGATATGATGACAATGTATAACATTACTATGTCAACAATATAAAGATTACATTCATGGGAAACAACCTAAGTGGGAGACGAGACGTCCAGACATCAGGAAGCGAACACATGCGGGACAAGGGTCTTAGCTCTAAAGCCAAGGCCTTATCCAATCCACTTAGCTATCGAGGAGTCTTCTACACTCATAAAAAAAAACATGATGTCGCAAATGATTTTATCTAAAAATGATAATTAAAACAAGACTAAAACAAGCTGTGTTTAACATTCCATTTTAAACAATACATACACATTTGCACTATGACCCTAATTTATCAATTTGTGGGTCTCTTTTTCTAACTATATTTTCATCACTCTAGCATCAGGTGTTATTATTTTAATTCTTCAGTCTTTTCAGAAATGTTTTTATTATTTAAATTGTCTAATGAATCATCTTCTGTATCGAGTCTAGCACGATTGAATTTGAACTCTGCAATTCTATTTTTGTAGAAAAACCTGGAATCATCAAATGGTTCATTGGCGGTTTTCAGTTCGTCACGCAAAATAAGCTCCATCAAGGGGGGTAATCTTTGAAATTGTGGTATTTTTTTCACAGGGGTGTTATCTTCCTTGGTGGGAGGTACACTAAGCAAGTGCTCCTCATCTTTTGGTACAAGTCTCCAATCTTGCTTATTTCCGGAATCGATTTTACAGATGCCAAAATGTTGACCACGAAACACTTTCTCTCCGTAGGCTACACCTTTGAAATAACCCTGAAGATAGAGAGAAAAGGTCTTCAATAGGGTGATTAACTATTATAGTTAATGTGCATGTCCATGTCTGTAAATACATTAATGGGACACATGGCAATCTTGATTTTTTCAAAAACTCATGGCATCCAGTTAGTTTTTCTACATAACTTGTATTTCGAGGGCTCAGGCCGACCATAAAAAAATTGTTGGTTGGTGTTTCCCTACTTACCCAGTTTGTATATATTTGTATATAGCTTACTGTAGTACGATATATGACGCAACCAGCACATCGTCAACAAACTGGAACGCACAGTATATTTCAAATTAACGTTTCGGGTCTATATACGAAGTTTTTTAAATGTATTATACTGTATAACAATACTATTACAACGGTTTATACACTTTCAAATTTTACATTTTATTTATGTTGCTGTATAGCCTATTGTTGAATATGTCAACTCGGTGTCATTTTACATATACATGTATCTATAATCTAAGAATTTATATACTTACTTGCAATTTCTAAAAATGTATACAACTTACTTGCACTTTACAGATGCAATGGTTTTTATCAATAAACATTCGTATGATACTCTTTAATACTAACCTGTTATTCAAACATATTCTCATTATTTCCTCCGAACGTCCATCTTATACATGTGTTTACATGTGTGTTAGTGCTATCTGTACTTTAAAAAGCATGCTTAATCTTTTGGCTTATGTCAATTATTTGCTTTATAAATTGTTAAACAACAACATTATGATAGATATATACGCTTACATGTGCTTGTAATAAATGTATTATTAAAATATTTAAATACTTATTTGTATTTTTATGCCAGTCTATGCAAGCATAAATAAGAAACTTGTGCATTATGATGTTTTCCTTCAAGGGAGATAAGTATGTAGTTTTGCTATATAGGTGTATATAGTGGTGACTAGTGTGCGTATATAAGCCCCCAAACACGTAAATCACTCTTCTGTGTGGATATATTACTATTTAAATCATAAATAATCATTTATTATCCATTAATTACATAGATAATGCCTTTATTATATGTATTTCGGTGTATTCCGGTGTATTGCGGTGATTCGGTGTATTCCGGTCTTTCTAGTAACCCATATTCTGCGCTTACAAGTGAAGATAAACGGAACTGGTATCTTAACTTGGACGTATGCAGACATGCACTTATACAGAACACAGAAGAGATCACTAAGTTCAGCTCTCAGCAAGTGGACTCGACAAAAATATGTGCCACCACCCACTGTTTCAAGAAAACGGCGGTCGTCTTAAATTTTGTTTGGTATTTGAAAAAAAAATCCTGGCCACCTCAAAACTCACAAACCTGGAAATGTCCGTGTTTGACAGTATTTCTTTTTGTGTCAGTCATAAACCTGAGTTGTTGGGGATAAGTGTTCGAATACAAACTAATATTTCAAATATTTTGAGAGGAAAACATTGATTCAAATGATTCTATATGTCAAAATTGACTCGTCAAAAAATATACAGTGATTCTAAAAGATTACTCTCCACATTGGCGTGATATTCTTCTCTTTGGTGAGTTTTATGCATTCATGTATAGTTTTGTAAATTGAAATATCCCGGCACAACCAGTTTTCGCACATATAAGGACAAAACATGAGATTAAAACCTTACAGTTAAATAAAAGACTTTCCCTTTTCAGTCAATGTTTTTATTAATTATAGTACTAAAATTCTGCAGAATCATGCCAAATTGGCATAACCTGTATTGTTTACATTTTTTAAGCAAAAAGACGACCTCCTTACCTCATTCCTAACGGAACATCCAACCTCTTTTCGAGCACTTCCGGTAAACATGAAAAGTATACTGCAGAACAGAAATTTGTACCCAATAATAGTTTTAACATATAGTCAACACTTCTCAACAGTTAAAAAATATTGTTAACCCATGAAAATAACTTTTAGAAAATATTTATAATTTATTTTTAATGTGTTTTTTTCAGGTACACATGAAAAGGCAAAACAAGGTGTCTCCCCTTTTTAATGACCCTTACATGAGTTGAAAATGATAAATACACCCAATTCTCAAAACTGTCACATCTTCCCACTATTAACATTCCTAATTTGAGTAAACATGTTGAGGTTTGAGAGAATGAATTGCTTGCAGACCACACATTTTCCAGATTATTTTTAAACATTTTCAGTAAATTACATAAGAGAGGGTAATTTTTAAAGTGATTATTTTTTTATCTGCAGTATACTTTTGACTTTTTGGAGGGAAAGTAGATCATGAGATTACGTCAGCAATTGTGCAGATGACAGCTGTTTAATTTGTAATCAATCAAAAAAAAAATGTTTATCAAATTTTAAGGAAAGGTATATTATGAATAGAGAAATTGACTGAAATACATACTGAGGTTAGTGTGTTAAAATACACGTTTAATGCTCTTTTGAAATTTTCGTATTGGCGAGCATCAACGTGTATTGATTATTGCACATTTTACGACTGGACTTTCCCAACGGAATCTGTTGGAAGGTTTCACGCTTTTAAACAGCATTGTTTGTACATTATATATGCACAGGTTGAAAGAAGATTTTTTTTTGAGTCGATAGGTGTTTCAAAATTCACCTGCCACGATGAAATATCTCAGATTATCCAAATTTATCACGAATATATCGACATATTTCCGAATTATCGAGAGTTACCGCCATCTTGATTGGAATTCTTACCCAGAGTTCAATGCGCATATTAGGTTCACCAGACGCAACCCCATCATGCACCGTCGATAGAATAGAATAGAACGTTTATTGCTACAATCGTAAAACATCGTGTAGTGTGTTTAAACTACACATGTTTCATGCCGATTTAAAAGTAATATTTTTGTTATATTTATAGTATTGTTAAACATTACTTGTTTATTCGTTTATTATTCTACAGTAATAAAGAGATATAAAATATATGAAATTAGCAGTTTGGTAAAGATAATAATAATGAAGTTGCAAGAGTGTTCAAAAGGCAAAAGTTAGCGGACGACGACGGGCGACGAACAACTGACAACGGACAACTCGTCATCCCATAAACTCTGTGGGTTGGGGGTGGGGGGGGGGGGGGGGGGGGGGGGGTGGGGGGGGGGGCTAGGGTGGATGGGGGATTTGAATACTAGTGTTCAGCTCTACCAAACACACAACGATTTCTTTTTATAAAGCACAACGTCCCATCCTAGCTCAACTAAATTTGGGACTTGGTTTCCTTATAGTATGTTGTAAAGGGTTGCTTAAGTAATGCTGCCTTCCGCAAATTCTGGGCTCCCATGGAACCCAATTGTGACGAGCCCATAACATGTGCAATAAAGGCAGATCTAGGTTTGCATGTAAGCTGGTGTATATATAGTTATAATTTTGGTTTGGGATCTTATATCATTATGCATCTTATTTGTACTTCACCCATATTTGGGCATGAGCTCCCTCCTCCGCGCCCACCCCACACACACCCCTCTCCCCTCCATTTTTTATTTTTTTTACATATTTCTGTTGTTTTGGTCAATTCTTACACACACTCGACACCCATTTAATTTTTTTTTTACATATTTTTGTGTTGTTTTGGTCAATTCTTACAAATGTAGCTATGTTGCCCCCACCCCACGGCCCAGCTTCCAACACCCCAGGGCCTCACCCCACCCACACTCGAAACTCATTTTGTGTATTTATTTGTTTACATATTTCTGTGTTGTTTTGGTCAATTCTTACACATATATCTATGTTACACCCCCCCCCCCCCCCCCCACGAGACTAAACTATATATTTTTTTATATTTCTGTATTGTTTGGTAAATTTTATTATCTCTACTGGCCAAGTTCGAAAACCAACCAGATCGGACCAGTAACGGCGGACTTACGGCTCTTATATTTCCACTCGAAACTCGATATTATAAAAAAATACATATTTCTGTCTCGTTTTGGTCAATTCTTATGTGGCCCTGCCACCCCACCTCCCCCACTCCCGCCTGCCCAATTGAAACTCGATTTTTATATATTTTTACATATGTCTGTGGTTGTTTGGTCAATTCTTACACATAAAGCTATGTTGCACACCCCCACCCATTACGCCCCTCCCCCACCTCCACTGGAAACTTTTTTTTTTTACATATTTCTGTATTGTTTTGGTCAATTTGTGTTACCCCCCCCCCACCACACACACACACACACCCCACAACCATCCCAACACACCATCATCATACCACCCGAATGTTGTTGTTTTTGCATATATCTGTGTTGTTTTGTTTTATCAGTTTATCAATATGTTTCGCCTCACAACCAGCCAACACCACCGCGAATGTTTTTTGTGTTTTTTTTACATATGTCTGTGTTGTTTTGTTTTATCAAATATACAACTATATCAATTATGCGCCCCCCCACCCCTCACATGGAGGACAGGGGAGGGAAATTGTCCCCCCCCCCCCCCCCCCCACCCATGGAGGACAGGGGAGGGTAAATTATTTTCATTTTATCTTCCATTATTGGATATTAATTTTTTTTAATTTTGAACGCAATCATTTACATATAAAGAAATTTAGATTAAATTCAGATACACAGATGAAATATCAATAAAAAAACAACCTGAAATGAGGCCACAATAAAAAATCGCCAGGTATCCCCTCCCTCCCCGAGTTGCCTTTCGACCACAATTTTTTTTAAATGACAGCAACTTCGGATTAAAACTGATAAAAATAAATGAAATGTCACACCCTGCCCCAAATTTTACTATAATTTGTATGAGATTCTAACAATAATTTTTATATCGGCCCGAGTTATATACCCACCCCCACCCCACCCCACCCCACCCCACCCCACCCCACCCTCACATTGTTTAGCCTTGTTTTCTGATGGTATATACTGCTATACCATTTATTATTCTCTGAATAGTCGAGCTGCGCTGTTCTCCTACAGCTCTTGTTAATATAAATTTACATATTTTACAGATTGTTTTGTGGGTCGCCCCCCTGAATCCACCCATAAACTCACCCACCCCCTACACACTAAATGAATGAACATAACAAAACAAAATAAACAAGCTTAAGTTAAGTCATGGACATACAGTAGGTCTATGGTTAGGTGCTTTTTCACCCAGATCAGGCTATAAAACAAGCGAGATTTTTAATTTTTCTTTTAGGAGAATGTCTGAAGGGGTAATATATAATAAATATCCCGGCAACCTTCGCCCATTACCTTTTGTTAGCCTAAAAATACTTGAAAACTTTATACTAGGTACATTATACACAACGCAGTTTCGTGACACGTTGTCCACAGTGGAAAATATGTACTTATGCGCATGCGCATGCAACGTTGGGAGAGACGCGCACTTGTCAATATATTGTCAATACAACATGTATAGCGATCTACAAAAAAACGATATATTATGTAAAACATGCTCGGAAAAAAATAAAACCGAAAGTAAATGGTAAATAACTTATTATTTTGTTAGATTATCGTCATGGTTTACGCACATAAGTCTGATAAGCTGCTCAATTTCGTTCGAAAATCACATGGTGTTTGAGCGTTTTTTCCAGTCGGGTTTTTGCAAAGGAAATTAGGCGTATATGCAGTTACATAGAACGTCCAAAATAATAAAAAAAAACTGCATAGGAGCCAATTTATTAGGCTAATACTGAGGTCAGCTTTTATTTGAATAATGCCTCTCGTATCTCCATTTTTGTTTATATGTCATGTTGACATTCTGCAGGAGTATCTGTCAAAATAATCAGGTCTTGTATGCAAATGAGGGCACGCTTCTTATTTCCAGCTGTTTATACGGAAGTGTTCGAATTCAGGTTGTGTGCGAAAGTGGTTGTATCGGGATACTGTCGGAAAACGTTGATGGGTCGTTCAGGATACCTAAATTTCAAATCATTCATAGCTCTGTGGTAGGTACTCACCATAACAGATATGATTCTCACAACTACCGTACACGTACCTTTGCATTCATCTCAGGTTTTACAGAAGTTAGACGATAATAGGATGGCTCTGCATATCTCTTGTTGAAGTTTACTCGAAAACCATTCGACCTTCGCCGAAAGATTTCAGGTTTCTAGCAATTTCAAACAATGATCGTCCATGAAAATAGCTTTCTCTACCAATAAATCTAACTGGCATCGTTGTGTTATTGTTGTTAGGTTTAAATAAACCATTAAACATCAAAAAAGTACAATTTACCTAAAAAAAAATTCAGAAAAATGTGTTTGAAATAAGGGAGGTCACTCTGCGCGCATAAAAATATATTACCCAAATGGAAAGAAATAACGCTAAATAAGTGAAACGGGATATTGGTAACAGGTCAACTCGTACTTAAGTCAACTCGTACTCATTTGGACAACTCGTACAAATTCAGTTTTTCAATTGGTCAACTCATACTCAAACTTCCGATACTTAAATATCTATTTCTTATGTTTAGGCATA